>JAAAKQ030514785.1:0-19413 GCA_010016005.3 Zanna intricata
GGCATTTTTCACACACGCTACAATTCATTCATCTCATCCCTCTGAAGATATATTTAGTTGTGGTTCCGGAGGTTAAACAATAAAAAAAAAGAAAAGATTTTTAAATGTATTAAATTAACGTAAAAAAAAAAACATGACTTTTACAAAAACCTATAAATCAGATCCGTAAAAAAATTAGTTCAGGTATGCTTAGTTATCACTTGTGAAAAGTAAATCTCGATATTTATTTTGCAAGAAAATTGATAGATACATGATTTAGGGAAACCACGACAGAACGATTATATTTATAAAAGAAACATGATGTTTCAGTCGAAAGAAAAAACAAAGGTTGAATGTGAATGCAAATTATATTAAAAACAATAAAAAACCATTTAAATTTTAAAAATGCTATAACGATCTACCATCTTAACAAATGAATAAATTTATTCCATATTTTTATAATAAAAATATATTATTTCACTCTTAAAATAATAATAAAAAGTAAAAAGAAATAAATAATTTTTAGGGGGGAAAAGTTGCGTGTATTTATTGTCAAAACTGTTATGTTTGCATGTTATGTTGACAATAACAAACGTGAAGGGGATAATATTTAGGAGAGCGCAGGAAACACGACATATTTTATTATTTTTATTATTATTACTGCTGGAATTTTATTGAATTGTTTATCGAAAACGTCTGTTTTCTATCATTTTATATATATATATATTTTTTTTTTTTTAATATGAAAATATTTATTTAGAAGTAAATAAACATTTCATATTTTTTATGTAATAAAATAAAAAAATTAATGTTGTTTTCACTTCACTATAACAACTAACGGTTTGTTAAGTATTTATTTTATTATTAAAAGTATAACTCGGAATTATTATTTGAAGTTGTTTACTGTCCATCATCTCATCCTCATCTCTCTCTCTCTCTCATTATAATACAAAGGTAATAATTGTTTGTTACGCAAAGTGTTAATAAAATATTACAATTCATAACTAATTTTTCAATAATAATTAAACTTAGAAGAATAAACCATAACAAAATCTAGCATCTCGAAACTATTTCTCTGAGTAAGATCACCGTAACCTAAATATTCAAAGTATCTCAATGAATGACAACTCAAACCTTATATATAATGGAAAGGAAATATAATGGAAATTAATGAAATTATATATAATGAAAACCTTATATAATGGAAAGGGTTTGTTTCTATATTTATTATAAATGGTAATAAAAAACAAATATTTTGACTTCAAATACTTCGGGCTACGATAAATTCTAACAAGAATTAAGGCCATTAAAATTTTTTTACGGTAGTTGTAAAAGTGAGTAAAATTAAAAAAAATAAAAATATAAAATTTAGAAAATATGTTTAACTCAAAATGATCTATTTTTCGGCATGAGATGACTACAAGGAATACTGTAGAAGGCCACTTTTGAAACAAACTCTGAAAAATATAAATTTAGCCGTAATTTTAGTTAGGTCTGAAGTAGTCCGATGTTTGTTAAGTAAAAGTTTTTGTTTCTCAATGTCCTTTAAAAATTACGTGTTAAAATTCTACAATTTCCATTTAATATTTTTGAACTGCCTTTTCAAGGCGGCCTTTTGGATGCTTGGAGTGGTCTTACACTGAAGGAACAGATAATTTTGTAGTAGGAGTATTTGGTAAATTTTATTTTTATATATATTAATGAAATTTAAGTCTCTCTCTCTGTATCTCCTTCTCCCCCCCTCTCACTCTCGAAATAAAAAGATATCTTCATATCGTTTGTTTAGATAATACAATCTTTCTTTAAAAAAAAACAAAATCCTCCATTTCTTTTATTAAAATTAGTTAAAAATTACGCATACTAATTTCAAAAGTTAATATTATAAAATATGGCAATCCATAAATTCTGTAATATTATGAAATAGAGAATTTTATAATATGATACAAACATAAAACCAGTAATACAAACAGAAAATTTAAACGTTGGTTACAATTAATTTAGAGTTAAAAAAAAAAGAAGCGTCTATATTAAGAAAAATAAATTTCAACATCACAAATTTTCACTGGAACAATATTATTTTCCTAAGGGGAAACGGAAACAAATGATGCGTGTGTATATGTATGTATATATATATAAAACTGGCAACGAAAAAAGAGAAAATATTAGAATCAACGACTGAACCAAACATGTAGCCTTAGATTTATTTTAATCCGCTCGGGTAAATTTTACAATGCTGATGCTAGCTGATATTTACGGAGAAAAACATTTACATTTTTATTCGTTTTTACGTCAATTATCAATGAACATGACCATATTCTGCTTGCCAAGTCTACACGCCAAGGGCAGCTGTTGCAGTGTATATTTACTGCACGGTACTGGTACATGATTTCATTAATTTACCGTTCAGTTTCATATTTTAAGTCAAGTTTATTATTTTTATAATAATTATACTTAAAAAATATTTAACTAGTATAAATATATTAAAAAGTCAATTTTTTTTTTTTCATTTGATGATCTTTATTTTTATTTAGATTTTACTTATATTACATAGATTTTTCTATTAATAAATTATTTGTTTATAATTTATCTCATTTTAAAGGTAATTTAAATACTACATAATCTGATAAATCTATTCGTGTTAAATATTTTTGTTTCGTTTTAAAATTAATTTTCGATTAAAATTAAATTGTTTAATTTAATTTTGTTTTATTGTTTAATTGTTTTACAATTGTTTAATTTTGTTTGTTTCGTTAATTAAATTGTTTTCGTTTAAAATTATTCGCCTTTACTAGGATTTGAACCTAAGAATTTTCGACTTCGAAATCAAATTACTTATTACTGAATTTTGATCGACTTTGATTATGGAAATAAATATACTATTTCACAGGAAATTTCTGATTTAAGTTTTCGATTCGCAACATCGAGATACTTGAGAATTTCTAAACAAAAACAGCCAGGTTTAAGTCGTTTAATATATAATAATAATAATAAGTAACAAATATACAGATCAACATCTTGCAGTAAATACCGTTAAAGAAATAGTCAAATTCATATTTAATTAAATTCTTTTTATTTTCTCTCGATAACTACGGATCTGAAACCAAATTACAATAATCTTCTTATTTTAACGATTAATGAATTTTGTAGCGTGTGAAAAATGCCAAACTTGGTTTTACGAGAATCAATTAAATATTTTACTTTTTTAAAAATTTATTTCGTTGACAATAATTGTAGTCATTTTATACGACAAAAAATATATTTTATTTATTATTTTTTTATATATTTTCTTGATTTAACATAAAAATTTGACAAATTATTTACTGTGAACATCTGAAAATTATTAATTGTAAAACAGTTTAGGTAACCATGATTTATTTGATTGTAACCTTATTTATTTGATTGGACGTTAGTCATTATAGACATACGTATTTCTATTGATATAATTATCTAAATTTATGAAAATAAAAAAAAGAAATTATTTGTTATATTTGATCACCACTACTATTTTTTAATAAGTTAAAAGCTAATAAGTCGTACGTGTTCTTATCAGTTATCATCTATCATAAACCATACCTTTCTAAAAGTATATTTTTTATGGTAGTGTTAAAGCTTAATCATATGTACTTTACTGCTCAATGTTTTTCAATAGATTAAAATGTTTTACCAATATATAGATATAATTTAGTGAAGATTAACATCAGTGTATATACCTAATTGTATATTAAATATTAAACAAAAATGGGATTTAAATTATAGAGAAAAATATTTACAACATGGGTGGTCAAAATTACTAAACTTCTAGCAAACTGACGCATAATATAGTTCAAGAGCATGACTACAAAAAAGTATTAAAATCATAATAAAAGTTACATCAGTAGTAAACATAAACCTTATGTTCGTAAATTTGTTATAAAAAGTGTAAAGAAAAAGACTCACACGCCTAGTTAAATACGTAATATCACTCCTTGCCGTCCCGATCTAGTTATAGGGTTAAGTCGTAATTTTCAATTACTAATATTATTCATACCGAATAAAAAGATTTTAAAAATAGTTTATATATACACCCTGAAAGGCTTCGATATAAATGGATGTATGCGTGTGGGAGCACGGATATATGCGTGAATTACAAGCAATAAACTCCATTCCTTTCGCCTAACGAACCGGCACGTGATGCAGTCTCGTTTATAGAACTGTACTTATACTATGTGACTGTGTGGTGTGTCGTGCTAGCGGCTGTAGGCTTGTAAAAGCACCACCGGTTGTTTAAGTACAGCTTCATTTCGTATGTAAGGCGCTTATGTTTATACATAGGCCGCCTTACGGCAACAGTAATATTGTACCGAGCCACCCGTACGCCCGCGCATAAATATTATAATAATGTTAAGTAAGCGGTACGCGCCCACACATAATAACAATATAACAGTCTTTTTAATGGAACTAAAAACTAACTATAACGAACTGACCGACTAACTAACTACGAGACGAATATATAATACATAACACTTCATTAACAACAAAAATCACGTACAACTGTTAATGAACCGGCAAACATTTATAGGCTAAGTGTTAATTTAAATTTACAATTTCATAAAAATCAAAACGCTCTCTCATACATAACTAACCTTTAACAATAATTTTATGTAACTTTTAGCAAATAAAAGATCAAATCAAGCACTAATAAAAATTAAATGTTAAAGTAAAAAAAATAAAAATTAAAAGTAAAAAATAATTCTGTTTCAAAGAAAATTACTTTCAAGAAAAACTTAAAAAAAAAAACAGATTCTATTTATGAAATAGAAATGACTAAAATGAAAGCGTGGGGCGCGTTTAGAATAGAGTGATTGTATATGAGAATGTCCCCCACGCTTTTGCTTTTATTTATGCATAGTAAAAAATTCTTTTTAAAACTAATTTTCTTGAAAACAAAAAACTATTGTTTACTCTTTAGTATGAATTGTTTTTTTTCCTTTTCCTTGTTTTTTTTGATGTTATAATTTATCTTGGAGAAAAGAATGTTTTAAAAAATTAAAAAAAAAATGTTTTACTTTATTTACTCCGCAGAACTGAGTTTTCTGAAAATATATGCGATCAGATTAATTTATTTTAATTAAATTAATTTAATTTTAAGTTAAAATTTCTTCATAAAGTGTTAATTTTTACAACTATATATATATTTTTCTTTTGTATAAGTATTTAAATTGACAAGTAAGTTTTTACTTTTAGTTGTTTTAATTCTTTAGCAAACTAAAATATTTTAATTCAGTTTTATTCTATATTAAACCTTGAAGATTAGTCTCCATTTTTATAAATGATACCAATTATTAATTAAAACTAAATCAGATGATTAGCGTATGTAAAATAAATTTACACTATTTACATTGAAATCCATTCCAACAGTCTACTCATACTGAATCGACAGTCAAAATCGATCAGATCGATAGCTTCATCTTATCGATTCAGTTCTCTTCCTCAAGATGCTCCTCTTGCATTATATATTTAGACATATTCATATAAAAATAATTAGAAATACATGAAATTAACAATGAAATATTGTGTTGACTTACGTCGCTGTATGAAATTTCACAATTGCATGACGTCCGGATATGAGTTTAATTAGGTTGTAAGATTTGAGGACACGGTTGAACTATTGTTAATTAAAGAAGTATGTAATAAAAAAAAAAAAACACAGAAAGGTAAATAAAATTAAAAAAACTAATTTTCGATTAAATAAATAAAACACGATTCAAAATTGCCTAATTAAAATCAAAAATATAATTCTATGACGATCAGAATTTTAATTTTTTTTATGTTAATAAATACAAACAGTAGTAATGCGGATTTGCTTTGTATAGGCAGTTGATGAGAATAGACGAAATCAGATTAATCAAAGAAATCTTTAACTAAGGAAACAACAGAAAGACAAATATCAAATGGTTGAAACAGATCAAAGGTCTAAAAAAAGAAATAAACCTAGAAACAAACGAAATCATAGACAGAGATACGTACAGACTAAAACTCAAAACATGTGAAGGAATCTAGAAGAAAGAACAGAATGGATCCAGCAAAGGCGATAAGAACACTCAGGCAAAATGAAAAATTGGAGAACAAAAGAAAAGAAGTGCCAGTATGCGATAGTATATATCATGGATCCTACAGAAACCCTTCTTGATAAAAAAATAAAAAAGTCAACAGTATACGATGATACAATACCTAATTATTACTTAACTTCAACGATGAATGAGAACATATTTTTACTAAAAGTTTGAAAGAGAGGACTTTAAATTTTTAAAAATTCTTAATGATGGTACGTTTTTATTTGATAACTATTACTTTTATTTATTTATCGTATAAGTGTATCAAACTACATTGATTTTGAGAAGACATTAAAATAATATTATATATTATACAGGTAAAAACAGAAATCATAAATTATCAGCGCAAAAATATATATAAACACAAATAAGTTTAAATTAAAGAGACAACTCAAAAGTAATATCACAATAAAAAAATTTAATTATAACAGAATCTTTTAACTTAACTGTATAAATTATTGAAACTAAATGATAGCAAAGTTAAATTATATATATATATATATATATATATATATATATATATTGGTATTATATTATTTATTATATTGGTAATATATATATATGTTAAAAATGGTAAGAATATAAACATTATCTAGACATAAAAAAATAAAATTATTTATTTATTTTCCGTCTGATAATTACATGTCTAATTTAATTACACCAATACCAACTTCTTTTCTTTTTTTTTACTGACAAGAAATGCATTCTATAGCTTCTAAAAAATGCACACCCTAACCAGGATTTGACCCCGAAATTTCGGAAATGAATGACAATGATGCTACAACTCCACCACATCGGTAACAAAGTAATATGAAACGAATATGAACAATACGATGGAGAAAATGACCGGAGTTGTCTCCTCGAATGCAATTTACATTACATTAAATACATATTATTAAAAATTAAACTTTAATACCCAAAACTTGCCACACCCAAAAAATATATTTTTTTAAAAATTGTGAAACACATGTCTCTTTGTTTTTAAAGTTTAAATATAATTTTCACAATTGTACCACTTCCGGCTTTATATAGGTTCATGAAAAACTTTGCCTCCTTCAAACTGGATTTTTAAAAAAACATGAAGTCTGTATAATTTTATTTTTAAAGGCGTGACTAAGTATCAATTTTCACCTCTGATTTACAAGATATAGAATATTTGAAAAACCTTGGCCCCCTTAGCGACCTCTAAAATTGTATTATTAAAATGTGTATAAATTAAAAAAAAAAAATGTAACGAATTTGTGTTAGAGAAGGGATGAAACACTTAACTTCACAAGTGTGATACCATCTGTCTTCAGATATAGAATTTTCATAAAAAGATTGCCTCTCCTTTTCAGCCCCCTTACAGAAGGATTTTTCAAAATCCATTCTTAGAGGGTCCCTCCATTATAAAAATAATGTACCCATTAACCTTCTAGGTTACCTCTAATGTACCTTCATTCACCTATCTAGATTAAGCGGTAACTGGCAAACACATAATAATTAACAGAAGGTGTTGAAAATGATGTTCATCCACTTCTATTTAACGATATGAACTTGTCAACACTTTTGCCCATGTTCCTGGCTACTCTTATTGGCAATACCCTGCCTTATTTCTTGGATGGCATTGATAATATTTGTCTTAAACCTTGCAGGGTGTATAGATTTTTTTTAAGTGCAGTAACAGAAGACTTGAGTAAGATCTAGGTGTCCCTGAGAGCAGCTTCTATTCCTAGGTGAAGAAATTTGACCGTAGAGCGAGAGGATGAAGGACAGCTCTTTGCGGAGCCTTAATCATCCGTGCTTGCATGGATGGGTGTCAGCGGTGAGGATACACGGAGACTCTGAATCCTCTAAGCCCGCAGGCACCTCCCGGGACCAAGTAATGCTTAATTGGGGTTCCGGCCCCGGTAGGGGAGAAGCGATGAGAGGAGTCGGTAAGGATTGCTCTTATAAATTTCTTTTATGTAACCCCACTGAAAGAAATCTGAACTAGTCAGATCAGGGGATCTTGGTGGCCACAATCCTTTATAAAACGATCTTCCACCGAAAAAATCCTACAACATCTCCATAGTAGAGCGAGCTGTACGGCAAGTGGCGCTGTCCTGTTGCAACCAGTAGTCACGCTCATCCTCTTGCAGTAAATAATTTCTTGGTAGAAGGCAAAAAATAACAGTCCTATTATTTTTCGCCCTAAAACTGCATAGTATACGCCTATTTTTTGTGGGCTTAGGGAAAATTCAAAGGAATATGGAGGTTTTAGCACTCAATGTGCGGAAATTAAAACTATTAACATACCGACCAAGGTGAAACCACGCTTCATCTGTTAAAAAACTGGATCAAAATGCCAGTGTTGCCTCTAATGAAGTTCCTGAACCATGGATTTTAATGAATCCATTATTATAATCAGCATTAGTTAGCTAATGGAAAATCTTAATTCGTTACAGATAACATTTCAGCATTCTCCTCACTGCAGTGTGGGCTAAACCTAGTGAAATGTTTTTTTCCCGGCTAAGTCACCTCAAAGATTTATGAAGTGATCTTGTAACTGCCGCTTTACTGTCCTGTGCCATTAAATCTGACCTGTATCGAGCACGTTTCTACTCCAATACCGAACCTCTTTCAGATTTTTTTAATTAACTTCTGAATAAAACTTTTCACTATTGCTTCCTTTTCAAATAAAAATAAACAACACACAATTACGCAACCTTATTCAAAATCCAATGCTCGACACAGACTGGTAGTACTCAAATGTGCAGGCAATTAATTTGCAGTCCTCCCTTCACTCCAGTAGTACCAGCATCTTCCAAATTATTTTGCCCATCTCTCACAAATATATGCATTTTAACAAAAATATATATTTAGCATAAGTTACTGAAGGATGAGTTCTTTTAAACTGAACACCTGTCTCTCCCTCTCTCTTTCTGTGTGTGTGTGTGTGTGTGTGCTATATGTGCATGAATATATATATATATACATATATATATATATAAAATAATCATTACTTTTAATATCAATTAACGTGTCTGATTATTTAAATTTAAAAAGTAATTAATACCTAGAAATATATATGAATATTTTGTAACTAAATTATTTCATTAAAAAAAACGAAAGTGTTTGTAAGAACATGATGAAATTATGAAAAATATTCATATACAGAAGAGAAAAAAATTAAAAAAAAAAAAAAAAAATGGGTAGAAAAAAGAACTGAAAATGAGATAGAAGACAGAACCAAAATTTCTTAAATTCCAACAATTAAATTTTACAATATTTGATGAAATTGGTCATGCAGATAATAAAGCTCGAATATTACAGGTGAATATTAAAAAAACAGTTCAATCAGTAATGTAAAATTTCAAGTTAAGTTTAATCGAAAAACGGTGAAATTTATGACAAAATACTATATAAAAAGAATAACATTTTTGAACAACATATTAAAGCATCGATTAGTTGATTACTTCTAGAAGAAAATTTTACAAGAAAATCTGTAAAAGAAAATAATTATTAATCTAAATCAAGAAAATAATTAAAAATGGAAAATCCAGAAAAAAAAGACCCAAAACTTCATCCAAGACGTTCTATTATGTGCATCACGAATACAGAACCAACTAAGGTTATGTATTTGAATATTTATACTAGTTTATTTCTTATTTTCTATCTAAATGAAACGTCTGATTTTCAATGAATAGCTTTCAAAATAAAAACATATTTAGAAAATTACAGGAGATAGATTAAATTATGACAAAATCAACAATTCACAGTCATTAATTAATGATGATATTTTTAATTATAATACAAAAAAAAAAAAGAAAATGGGATAAGAAGTAATTATGTACATATTTGAACAGAGATCTCTGAGAAAGAAAAAAACAAACAAACTCAAGAACTAAAATAAAGTGCATAGTCATGTCTCAAGTTAAAAAAAATTTCGTAATGAACAACTTCAATTAAAAGTAATGAGAGAAAATAAGGACCACGTTATTAAAAATTATAAATGAACTGATTTCGTAACAATTTTTTTTCCAAAGAAATACATATGGGAAGAAATAAAATACAAAGAAACTTTATTATATAAAAATTTGCATCGAGAATAATTATATTTTCAACATTTAATTTTAATTTTTAATGTACTGAAATTTTACCGCTTTAAAAAAATAGTTGCAGTGGTTAAGTTGTTATATAAAAAAAAAAAAATATCAAAACCATGGCAAAAAAATAATGTTTAATCAGTCATTCAGTCTGTTTCTTTCTGTGCACAAGAGTAAAATATTTTACTCAAAAAGAAAAATTAAATAAATAAATAATATCAGTATGGGATTAAGTGAAAAAAAAAAAAAAAAATTAAAAAAAATGTACTTACATTATATAGTGATAAAGAACAAATAAATGAAATAAATTTTTTTTGTGATCAGCAAATAATAATAGTATAACCGGTCTATATACAGAAAATATCAATAATGTATAGATATGATCCGCAAATAAAAAAAGGAGAAGAAAAAAAAAGATTCGGTAATTAGTAAGAAATGATAACAGAAGATAATAGGCATTTTCTTTTAAACCTGAAGTCTTCCTCTGAAGTATTTGAAAAAGGTATATATACTCAGTTTATTAAAAAGTTTTTTTCCACGTTATTATTGATGTGTGAAGAATATAAAAAAAACTAAAAGTACGTCAAATTTTATTTCACTAATAACTTCTGATGTCTTATTACTTTTTTTGTTTAATTATTATTTATCGTAAACATTTTTTTATAATCACAGGTTTGCCGGCCTCCGTGGCGCCAGTAGTAGCATCTCGGCCTTTCATCCGGAGATCCCGGGTTCGAATCCCGGTCAGACATGGCATTTTTCACACACGCTACAATTCATTCATCTCATCCTCTGAAGGTATACCTTAACGGTGGTTCAGGAGGTTAAAAATAATTATAATCAGAGGTTAATAATTATTAATAAATCAATATATTTAAATAAAAAAAAGGAGATGAAGTCCGATTCGAACCAATGTGAACCCATGTAAAATTCAGATATTTCATTAATTAAATTTTATTTGGTTATAACTCTGGAACCAATGAAAAAATAAGTACCACTTATGATATATCGTTGAAAATCTGCCAATGAGGGCTTATTACTGCAGTTAAGAAAAATTCCCAAAATCCAAAAAACTTGGATTTTTTGGACACTTTTGGTCCAGTTGATTGCAACCAAAAGGGGAGATGCACAACTAGATGTTACAACAGTCCTAAATCCAAAATTTCAACGTCCTATGGCTAACAGTTTTTTGCTTATGCGAGATACATACGTATATATGTTCTTACAGATGTCACAGCGAAACTAGTCAAAATGGATTTCGGGATGGTCAAAATGAATATTTCCGTTGAAATCTGAAAACCGTAATTTTTCGCGATCCCAATATTTCTTTTAATTCGTACAAGGAAGTAAAAAGGAACGGCTCCGTGACAAAATCTTTATTAGAGCACAATCACAAAATACACGAATAGATGTTGATACTCGTATAATAAAGAGTGAAAAAATTAGTTAACATATGAAATAATATTAACCTTAATGATATATATATATATATATATATATATACATATATATAACAAAAAATTCACAATTCAGAAACAGTTAATGATAATTACTTCAGTGTATATTTATATACACGTTGAACGGGGTGCAGAAAATTCAAATTATAACAAAAAATTATTTAATATTATATTATATTCATAGATAGAATATTATTTATATAAAATAAAATATTTTAACTTTATTATAAATAAATTGGTGGGATAATTTTGAAATGATTCGGTAATTTATTATAAATAGCAATGGAACGATTAAAATTATACGGCTTTTTCGTAAGTCGAAGTAATGTCTTGAGTAATAGGGTTTGTTTTGTACATACAGTTTCAAAAATATATATAATATATATGGTTATTCCTTAAGATTGCACATTCATAAATATAAACACATGGATATGTTAAAATTTTTAATTTTTTGCTGGTCAACATGATTCACATTTATGTATGGGCACCAGATCTCATAGTTATTTTTTTTTATCTTGAAAATTCATTTTGAATTTTTTGAGAAGTCTGAAAAGACTACAAGTAATGGGAAAATACGCACGTAAAGAAAATTTTTACTAATGATATAACAAGGTTACTATTTCATTAAGATGCTTCAAAACAACATGGTTTGATTTTTACCAAATGAAATCAATTTGATCATCCCTAAATAATACGTCATCTAATTGGAACACCCAGAAATTACTGAAAACATTCGCATTTAATAGTAAATTCAAATTCACTAAGTTTTCTTACCGAAAATAATAGAGGGAATTTCAATTGGAACTACGAAATTTTGTGTAATGTTAAAAGAAAACCACAAGTAAAACTACTATCAGAAAGTACGAGTAAGAACTTTCTAAATTTCGTAAGAAATGGGGTAAAAAAAAAATCTGGAGGGGAAGTGGTAAAGGAATATACAGGTTGTCCGAAGAAAAAAATGGAGAAACTTTCAGGATGTATTCTACTGGTGAAAACAATGAAAAAAGTACGTATAAACATAGGTCTAGAAACGCTTTGTTTTTGAATTACAGCTAGCGAAATATTTCGTCTCTTCTAATAAAATGAAGCCCTGCTGTAATTTTTGGGACTTAAATTACGGAGTAAAGTTAGTGGTTTCTTACGTAATTTGAGCTGGGAAATTGAATTTTCTAAAAGTTTTGTTACCGAATCTTCCGCATTTTTATTAGTCATTTAACAAAGCTATTGTACTAAAAATTAAAAAAAAAAAAAAAAAAAACACTTGTTTTTTGACATCGAATTTTGTGTTTTACATCGGATATCTTAAAAACTACTGGAGTTACAGTTCTCGGACCATTATAATCTATTTCCCAACACAAAATTACATAAGAAACAATCATCAAATTTACTCCTTAATTTGGGTTTCAAAAATTACAGTATGGCTTCTTTTTATTAAAGTTCTGCAATCCAGGCGAAATCTTTTGCTAGCCTTAACTTAAAAACAAAGCGTTTCCAGACCTATGTTTATTGAATTTTTATCATCATTTTCACCAGTAGAACATGTCCTGAAAGTTTCAACGTTTCTTCGTGGCATACTCTGTATATTTTATAGATATGGAAACAGGATTGAGGGACTGTTGTCAAATAATATAAATATTAAACAAAATTATTGAATTGTTTAGAAAGATATTTATTATAAAATCATATTATCGGAATCAGAAAATAGCTTCCCGATTTAATTAAATATTTATGTGGAAGAGATGAAAAGATTACCAAAAAAGGAAGAAATATAAATAAATTATAAAGGTGAAATTATAAACTATAAAGTGTAAATTATGAATCATATAAGGTAAATTATATAAAGTTTCAGTAGTTAGTTTTCAACCGATAAAAGGTGTGAACGTTATAATTTCGAAACCGAAATAGAAGAAAATAAAAACGAAAACCTTTGTTTTTTTATTATTTCAATTAATTTGAAATACTAATTAACCTAGTAAAAAAAAAAAACAACTAAAAACTAATAAAAATACTATATACTATATAAATGAACTTCCCACATCTAGTTCACTCCGGTTAGCGTTCCATGTAAATGGATGGGCAGAAATCCAATCGACCATGTAAATGTAAGGGAGGTAACGTAAGAACATAGAGAGAATTGAATAGTAAAAGGGAGAAGGGAAAGGAAATAAGGGAAAACGAGGGGTTAGTACTGTACTTACCGGTGGGTTGATACTTAAAGGATAGTAATACTGTATTCTTGTTACTATTAAGAAGTCCTTTGAAAAAAAAAGCCTACTTGTTACATTTAAGAAGCTTAAGTTAGTTACAGAGACCAGAAGATAAAAGCAGTGGCTTTTTCCTTACATGTTAAATTGTTTCTGACATGTATAATTTCGTAAAATCGGAATTCAAAATTTACATGTTCAAATTTCCTCTTATATAAGGCGATGCATTAATCATAAAGTGACTTCATTTGAAAAATAGAATACAAAATGATCATGTTATCTTTATTTTTTCAATGTCGAAACTATAGCAGATATATTACCAAATTGTTTTTGTATTTACGGTTATTTATATGGTCCTTACAAGAAGGTGTAAATCTTAATGTGTAATACAACTGGAGATTAGAAAACAAGATTTTACTCGATAAACAGCTCACGTTCAATACAATCATTTTTCACGAAATAGAGTTGCCAGATAGTTCCTAAGCAAAGTCATCATAATTAATGCTGGATTCAGAAAACTTTTAACAAAAAAAAAAAAAAAAACTAAAAAACGTTATCAAGAATAAAAAATAAGTAAAACAGGTGAACTGTGAAAAAGAATTTTCATCCACAAAGGATCTAAGAAACGAGACAATCACATCCAAAAGAATGCTTCAAAATCTCTCTTCCAAGCAATGAGCTCAAATTTCATCCAAGGAAGATTTTAATTATGTACATCTAAAATTAAAGCAAAATATTACAGGTAAATACCTATTTTTCAAGTATATCTGCAAGAAATTAAATGTTTAAACGTAAATCATAATGATTATTTATTTATATTTTTGCTTGTACTGACGTTCAAATAAAAATATAATTTTTTGAGGGATCGTTAGGAGAACCTCCAAGATTCTTTTACTTCTGTTAAAAATCTTTGACAAAAGTTTTAATAGTAAATTTATTTAAATAATTCCATTATTGGGCTAAGAGTAAGGATTAAACCAAAAGCATACTAACATAATCATTTTTCGTACAGTAAGATTTTCTCTACGTAATCAATTTTTTAAGATGTTATAATTCCTGCGAATAAAATTTATAAAATTAAATAATTATTATTTTAATATTTCATTTATCAAAATTGAGTAACCTGATCTCGAGATATCAGAAATTTATCGGAGGTTTTATTAAGGAAAAATGCGTTTTATTTCCATATACTTTTTAAGCTTCATTATAACATCAAGTAAAAACGTATTATTATAATTTGTGTTTATTTTTTTTGTTTCAAGCTATTTTAAAACCGCAGATTGAATTTGTTTTAACCAGATTAGCAAGTTTAAAATTTTTATTATTAAGACAACAATTATAAATAAAAATAAGAATAAGATTAAAATATACGTAAAACCGTTAGTAACAAATAAACAACAAGAAGACCAGATAAGGCATGACGTGAAATATGGGGAGGGTAGTTAATTAAACGTTATAAAGAGACTAACAGAAATTTAAAAGTACCAGATCAATCAATTTTAACAGTGGACTTATACCGAAACGCGTCAACGTATAAAAAAAGAATGAAGCTAAGAAAAGAATGAAGCTCAACAGTACCCAAAATAACAAGTTTAAATTTAATTTGCACGCTACGTGTACTCGTTTTAATAATTTACTGGCGGGCCTCCTAACAATGAAAAAATTTTTGTCATTTATTGTCTCAGAATGCAGTTTATAAAAAAGAAGAAACAGCAAAAGCATTAAACAATTCCTCTTTCACAAAAACGTTTTTTTTGTTTACATATATAGGATACAATTCATTAAAAAATTTCAGCTATTTTTTTTTTTTAATTTTCTTTTAGTTTCAGAACAAGCACAAAATTTTGTACGTTCCTTTGAGAAATAAAAGTGAGAAGAGAATGTTCTATAATCTATTAATTAGGAATTTATTTTAATAAAAGATTTAAGGAAATAAAAAAAAAAAATTTTAAACCATTTTAATAAAAAACTTCTTTTTTTAATTTTGACTAAGGATTTTTTCCCGAGTAACATATAACAGCTGCCATTAGAAAAACACCAGTATCAAAACATTTACCGAAGTCCATTAAAAGATTAAATCCAATATATACATCTAAAGTAATGTATAAAGATATTTCAGGGAAATTTTTCTCTTCCAGTGGATTCTGGAATGCTTAAAAAAGAAAACATTTAAAAATTAAAATGAACAGGTTTTTTCTACTTTATTAAAAAGAAGAAGAAGAAGAAGAAGAAATTGTTACGTTAGAAATTGTTCAAAGAAAGTAAAAGAAAAATTACTCGCATTTAAATACTACTTAGAGAAATAAGAAAAAAAAAAATCAAAAAACTAAACCAAAAACGAGAATAAACAATTAATTATTGTTATTAATACAATTAGAGGGGATATAATTAACAGATCAGGGAAATGTAATGTGAGGAATGTAATGGAACGTAAATGTATTAACACATAAGAGGGCTTATTTATGCGGCAAGAGAGGACACTCGACACTCTCTTCAATCTCTTGGGATTGAATTCAGTTGAAAGCTCTTCAATTAGAAACGAAGAGAGCGAAAAGAGATTGAGAGAGAACGAGAGACGATAAAGAGTGTGGAACTAATATCTAGACGGCATTAGCGTGCGGTCGGACAACCTCTTTGTGAGTCATACCGAGCGGTAAGGGTGATGAGGAGGGGTCAAATCGATCCGTCCATGACTCATTAGCAGAGTTTTTAGCGACCTCTATGTCATCCCTTCCAAACTAGTTATTCATTGTTATTGTTATTGTTGCAGGCTTCTTCTCATTATTTCACTATAGTTCCCTCGTCAATATTCTATTCTATGCCGTTCATTCTACACGTATCAAACTTCTTATACACGTAATCATAAAGTTAAAGAAAACGTTTCCTTTATCAGAAAAACACACAGACATTATTTTTGCCATTATGTAATCAAATTTAAATTTGTTTATCGCAAAAGAAATAAAGTTTATTAAATAGAAATAATAATAATGCAGTTAAAAGTATCAATAAAAAACGTTTTCCAAATAACTACATGACAAAAATACAAAATTTTTGTAGTAACTCTTTTGTACATAAATGGAAAACGTTTGCAATAACATAATCTTATACTATATGCATTAAAACGGTTCTCGGCGTAAATTTGATCTTTAGGAAAAGTCTGTTGTAAAGCTGTAACAATATATTAAAAAAAAATGTCAAAAAAAAAAAAAAAAATTAAAAAATATATATATCCCAAGATTATACAGATCAGACTCTAAAAATCTACACGATGATAATTTTATCATAGATAAAATTACGTTTTAATTACAGTTTAATTGTTAACAATTCAATTAATAAAAACATGCATTCATTTTATTTTTCAATTTAAATTTTTAGAATTAAAAATCCTTATTCAGCATTATTAAGAACACATCACAATCAGAAATCATGTGAGTGTTTGAAAAATTATTATTAAATGTGAATATTAGGTTACGATTATTTACTAACATTAAATTATGATAGGAAAAAAAGATTGCTTATCTTTTAAATTTTAAACTCTTTAAAAAATATACATCGATTCTGAAATGGCGAATCCAAATAAAAGCATTGACATAATACTTTATTATTTTTTGAAAGGTAATTAAAAAAAGGTAACCATTTTGATGTTTCTCCGATTTTAATAAAAGTGATTACACTCAATGTGACATTAGTTTCCTTAAAAATTACGCATTTTTATAAAATTTTGTTTTTTTAATTATACGAGTTCGAACTGTATTTATAATTAAACTGCATTTATAATTATATACCATAATTTAATCGAACCTAAATAAATTGTACAGCAATTCCAAAGAATAATAAACAACCAATGTTTCTCTTTTAAAAAGGAAAGTGAGACTGAAGCGGTTTCCAATTACTCGATTCACTTGTCTGAGATATGGTGCAGCATATTTTAACATTCCGATACATAAAAGTAGGTTATATTTAGCCCTATAATTGAAATCTTTATTAGATAAAAAAGGGCCGTATAATTTACATCATTACTTTCAGAGAAAGGACACTGACTTAAACGGATAATATCTCAGATTCTTTACATGCTTCATAGTAATAAGACTGAGACAGAGGGATTAAACATAATTATATACCATGTTCTGTTACGCAACAAACCGTATATATATATATATATACCCTGACTTACTTCAGCACAGGAAATATGTCTTTTGCTATTAAATATTAATTCATTCGAAAAAATGCATATTAATTATTTAATACTTCACATAGTAAAATTTCAAAGATAAATTTCTAATAAACAGTACGTACGGTTTTTTCTAATGTAATTTTTTTTTGTGTGTCTCTCTCTATCTATAATTCTATTCTGTTGAGCTTATTTTTTTTTTAAAGCTGGAAGTAAATTTAAAAATAAAAATAGCAATAATGAATACTGTAAATTATTTTTTTTATAAACTATAATGGAGTAACATCAAAATGGTTGATAAAGATTTAAACATTATTGGTATGCGAAATACTAAAATTTTCCCATATTTGTACGTATTGGCAGTAGTACCTAAAGACAATACTCACAAACGTATTGGAAAAAAGTTACTCTTTTTTTTTGTTTAGAACGATATGAACCGTAAATAATCAGCTACCATTTTACAAAATATTAATGGAACCGAGTATTATTGATTGCATGTCATGTTTTAACTATAAGAATTCATGAAAAAAACAAGCTGCTAATGACAGCCAATGGCTGAATATTCCTAGTACCTGCATGGGGATTTACATTTAAATCCATTTATTTTTGACAAAGTTGGAAAATATCTTAGACTAATTTGCTAACTCAATAAAAAAAAGAAAGAAAATTTAAAAAATTAACAGAAACTTATTATTTCTGTTTTCACAATGAGATAAAATTGACTTTTACAGGTCACATTTTAAGACTGAGTGATAACAGAATTCCCAAAAGTTGTCTCTTATCTAGAAATAAAAAGTAAAGGTGTGTAATATAATAAAGGGAGTATAGAAATAGAAAATTTACAAAATCAGGGAATTAATCAAGAAATAATTAAAAAAATATTTTGAAAAGAAGGGTTTTATACGAAGAAGCTTCAAAACAAGAAAGAGCAGTAACAAAAGATTTCAGGAAAAACACCAGTGGCAGACTTAAGAAGTACTGATAAGAAAGGGCGCAAAACGATGCTAAGAAAAATTTTTAACGTCCACAGTTGACCGAAACGGAAAAACTCCAGAAATTCAACATTTAGTTTAATGCTTTAATGATCAATAAAATCGCAATATTTTGGGTAAATTGAGGCAAAACAAGTTAAATATTTGAAATTTTTATTTTTTTATGTTTGACCTCCGGAACCACAGTTAAGTACGTATATCTTCAGAGGATGACATGAATGAATTGTAGCGTGTGTGAAAAATGCCATGCCTGACCGAGATTCGATCCCGGGACAACCCGCCACGGAGGCCGGCGCGAGTGGTAACAATTTTTATTTAAATATGGCTTTTTCCACCTTTACAATAAAAATAAAAATAATAAATCAACTGCTAGCTTTCGAGAGAGAGAGAGAGAGAGAGAGAGAGAGAGAGAGAGAGAGAGAGAGAGAGAGAGAGAGAGAGAGAGAGAGAG
>JAAAKQ030514796.1:3533-19412 GCA_010016005.3 Zanna intricata
CAATCGCATTCCTAACAAAGAAAAAGAGAAAGAGTGGGGACTGAGTGCGTGTGTGTGTGTGTGTGTGTGTGTGTGTGACACTCACTGTCGGAAAATACTGCTTGAAACCTGAATAGAATTAAAAAGAATAAAATAAGATCTCGCATTGGCTCGCTTTATCTACCTAGATATTTTTTATAGTGTTGGTCATTCCATTTGATATATATAATAGAACATAAAAAATGTAAGATTTTTTACAATAATTTCACACTACATTTTAGGAGTATATTGATTATTTTACCACGATATTTATTGTCAATACTCGGTGATCATTAATACTAATATAAAATAAAGCTACTATAAAAATTTCAATTTATTAATTTTAATTGAGGCTATAGT
The DNA here is from genome assembly GCA_010016005.3 of Zanna intricata. Taxonomy (NCBI): domain Eukaryota; kingdom Metazoa; phylum Arthropoda; class Insecta; order Hemiptera; family Fulgoridae; genus Zanna; species Zanna intricata. The sequence goes on from JAAAKQ030514796.1 coordinate 3,912, forward strand.
GTATAAGGTTGTGTTTTACACATTATTATTATTTCATAATTGTATTTGAGATACGAAAAACATGTAACATCACTATTTATAATTTTACAACCTCCTAAAAAGTATACATTCGATTTACGACCTTCGTATTAACAGAAATTCATTTGTTCGACGTTTTATTACAAGTCACTCCTTTTAAGTCTGTGATCACAGAAAATTAGACTTCCTCAAATCTTGTTTCGTGAGATTTAAATTTTCTCTGGTATATGTATCAGTATATATATATATATATATATATATATGTATGTATGCGCGCGAGTGTGTGTGTGTCTATTCACATGTGTAATGTAGCAGATCTTTACAACCAATTTTAATAAATAAATATTTTATTTGGAATGGAATATAATTATTTATTATGCCGATCATATCAGAAATAGTAAGTTAAAGTCCGTAAGTAATAAAGTGGGAATTCTCAATTTGCTTAAAAGGATCGAAGTAAAAGTATAAAAAGGATCAGATAAAGTCCAGAATTATTGATTAAAATAGAAAAGTTGTTATATTCTCTATTAAAATAAAAAAATAATCATTTCCACAAAAAAAATTTTATGATGTAATTTGTGTGTGTGTGATTTACGTAACTCATAAAATTACTGAATAGCAGATAATTTAGGTTTATGTAAGTTAAAATTAATTAAAAATTTATCAACATAATTAAACTGACTTTAAAAGAACTAGTTTTTAATTTAGTTTGAAATAAACAGATTGAAAGATGGTTATATATCTTCCAATATATATATATATATATTGTTACCACATGCCTAACTTAACATCGGGGAACGCAACGCGGTAGTAGCTCAGATATCAGCGGGAGTGCAGTACAAGTACGCGCGTACACAGGTGACACTCCCACCATATAGCTACCTGATCGCGCAGATCACCCTTCATAGCGTCGCCTTCATAGTGGCGGTGGGACCCCACCACTACAGGCCCCAATAAAGGAAGCTTCACTGGCGTGAATTTTCAATTCATTGTCGACCACCGTCTGGAGAAGACCAAGAGGAAGAAGATGGAAGAAGACAGAACAAGTTCCCTGGCCGGCTCAACGTAGGACCGTACGGTAGATGCCTGCATATCCGCCGGAGTAGCAGGCCTGGCCGACCCGCCGACGGGGCCGCTGAATGCGGACGCTACCTTCCCGCTTCAGCTCGCCGGGCTTCAATCGCCCTAGCCGGTGGACGCAGCTGCAGAAGCCCTACATGTTTACTTGTATTTCGCAGTAAATTTAAAAAATGTAATTTATGTTGTAACTTTGTACTGAATGTTTTAAGCCGTACCTGTTTTTACCATCGAATACGTCATCAATTTTCTTCATAGCAGCCAAGAGATAGACCGCTGTTCGTGTGTCCTTGCTGTCTAAGAAGACTGCAGAACTGTCTCCCGTCTCATCGTTCGCAGCATTCCATCTAGGACCAAAGCGCCCAACACGTTTCGGATTACCAGCCCGGAGGAGGGCTTTCCCTTGGCCAGCCATTTCCTGACTCCTGGTGCAATCCGTTTAACGTGTTCCGTTATGGCATCCCTTCCACCTCCTTGGATGTCGATTACGTACATCATGCCCGTTGCCTCCACATCGCTCGGAAGGATGGATACCTTCTGCGTTTTGACATACGCCTACGGCTGCCACTTCCTGTGCAGGACGGTCCTTAGTTCTTCCAACGATCCAGTCCTGTAATGTCTTCGTTACGTCTATTTTTTGGGTCCTCCATCTGAGTCCCAGCATCTTCCTTGGTTACTGGTGTTTTGGTGAATCCACCTTGTCCTTTATCGCTCTCTTGATACTGGCCGTTTTACAGCCTCACTGAGTCTAGATATGGCAGTGAGTAGGGACTCCATGACATCAGCATCGCTATCAGTGGACTCCAAGCTCTGCCTCCGATTTCGCTTGATACTCCTGTCCCGTTTTCCTCTAGGTATAGTTATCTGTCCATCCATTGTACTCATATCAGTTGGGGTAGTTGAATCTATGATTTTTGTTGCTATGCTGGCCATAGCAGAGTTGAGTAGTGAAAAAAACAGGGGAAAAACTTTTCTCCTCGGAAATGAATAATGTTCAACGGTGGGAAGGAGAGGCCGCCGAGCAAAGTAGTGATAGGGGGAGGGGTCCAGTGCCCAAAGGATTTTGGAGCAGGGGCACCTTGCTTCAAGTTATGGGTAAACTAAGGTTTGTCTGTATTATGTGTATGTAACCCAGTTATCCAACACAGGCAGTTTGAATTCTGCCGCGAATTTCAACTAGTGGGCAGAGAGATATAATAGTCTCTTTGCCGTTATAATACAACGGTTGGTAAGCCTAGTCACAGGCTGTACAAAATAGCTGTCGGCTTGGACTAGGTATGTCCAGTTGGCCAAATAATGGTTACTAGAAACTTAGTTAACCGCGCAAAAGCACGTGTTTTTTTTAATACTTGAAAATGATAGTATTTCCCTTAATAACTAAAATTTTACAAATTACCTAACTATCTAACTTATTAATTAAAAATTGTCAAACAGATTCCCTAATAATTAATATTAACAACTAATAACAAGTTTTGCCTTAAAATACTTCTTGTTTTTTAATTATAAGCTAAAAGAGTACGACCACGTGGTGGCTATAGGTTTACACTACTATTATACGCTAACAAGTTTATCGTATTTAACACGTTTTTTTACTAGTTTTTTCTACTAGTTTACCAGTTTTTAAATGAATTATCTTAAAACTAACCTTTTTTTGCTTGAATTACACTAAAACACTATAAAACACGTTTATTATTGTATATAAATAACGCACAATACACTTAAAACTAGCCCGCCACGTGTCCTCGCTCCCGTAATAAACGTTAATAACTTTTTTATTTTTAAAGATCTCGTCTCGCCCACTCACACACTTGTTTATTAAAACTAATACTAAAGATTTTAATAAAAACTAGCACAAAGGCTGCCAAAAAAAACTAATTTAAGGTACATCAATATGGAGCTCCAAGAGGTCCGACTACTTCGCCCGAGTATCTCGCAGCACGAAGGTCTAATTTACCAGAGTCAAACTTCACGTAGCTGGATGAGAGTGTCCAATCTGGACCTGAGACCAAGATGGAGACAGGACATCGTGCACCAAAGAGGAAAATAGAGGTCATAGACGATACCAGTGATGGTGACATAACCGACGGGAGTGATATGGATCATTTAGTTAAGGAGATAGGCAGATTGATTATTTTGATACAGAAAAATACTAATAATTGTATTGATCTCCATCAATACAAAGACAGAGATCAAGCAATGCGCATAAGCGATCTTTGATAAGGCGAGGGATGTAGGGGTGATAACGAGATCCTTCTGTGAGTTGACTCATCCAGAGTTGACGTAGTCTAGAGAAACTCAGATATAACGGCCTCGAGACTTTAATACCAGTGATATACTCTAGAGAGCAGGCACAGATGAAGAACTTATCCAGTTAGTTTTGAGGTAGTGGCCGGCTGATATATTATAAAAGGCGGAACAGCTAAAATCAGTGCCATTCGAGGGGGATCTGTTTCGTTTTAGCAATGTATTTAAAACTCCAGGATCTATCAATAATAAAGCACGAAGAAGAAGTGCCGAATGAGGACAAATTCTGAGGAAGGTTAACATCAGGTTAATGTTGATTCGTGATGACAATTTGTCTACATCCACTACCTTTAACATATTCTACTACTCACCTAAAATGAAGAAGTCACCTTTAGCCGAGTAGTAGTCTGAAATTTTGATGTCATTAAGGAAAATCATAGGAGAATCGGTTTCGCCGGTTATTATAATGCCTGATGGAAGGATGGGAGTCTGTATTGAAAAGTTATTGCCATATTTATATAGAAATAAAGTTGAGAAGGTAAAAATGGTAGTGGCCTAGGAGAGTAAGAGTACGCTTGAAAAGCTTAAGACAGAAGTCTATCGTTCAACCTCGCATCTACGGCTATATCTTAGGTTCTAGATGAGGAAGAATTTAAGTTATCTTCTATTTTCCCAGCCTTTGGAGATCATTAAAATTAACGAGATCATTTTGGAGACCGTTAACGCAACAGTTGTGACAGGATTTCGTACAACTAAAAAACTGGTTGAACAGAGGGTAAAGATCGGCTGCGTCCACTGTCGGGAGAGCCTGAGAATAAGTGTTATAGGTGCTGGGAAAATGGACTCTTTTCGGCGAATTGTAAACGTGTGGAACATACTATTTTGTGCTACAGATGTAGCAAGCCAGCTCAGCACCGGGCTCAATGTGAAAATGTATTAGCACGCATGCTATGTGGTAAGATTGGCCACAAGACTGGGAAATGTCCGGAAATAAAATGAAATTTCTATGAATCAACACCGATAGAAGTAGAAGGTCTGTCTAGGTGATGATGCATTCAGTGCGGCTATTGGCTTCCCTAGAGCTGGTGTCCCCATTGGTGGCTAGCGGCTCTGCAAATGGTTACGTCTGGGTAAACACCGACTCAACAACGATCTTTTCTTGTTAAGACTCTCCTAACTCGGATATAGAGGATTACTTATCGTTTTTAGATTCCGTATATCTGGAGATCCTGAGACATGGGGAAAGTAATTTATTATTGGCCGGAGATCTTAACGCCAAATCTGGAAGTCCTCAGAGACATAGAAAATAATTAACACTAAAGTGCAGTTTAACAAATTATACATCTGCCTAAAATATATATTTAATTCTACATCTTTAGAAGATATACAAGAAAAAACTACTTTATCCTTTATTTTTTCAAATAAAAAAAGATTTTTAAGAAGTACAGACGAATTCACAGAATAAAAAGTTAACTTTCAGATCGTTAATGGTGATAGCAAATAAAGTTCATGCAGATTTTTAGAAAATAAAAAAGCATAAGCTTTTTTATGTATTTACATTTAAGAAATCGCGACATAGTTGATCACAAGATAGTGTAAAGTCATTTTTATGCTCTTTCTTGTAGTTTAGCCTGGAATATAAAAATTCCAGGATTATTGTACGACCTTTAATAACGTAAAACTCGTGTAACACTATCGCACGTATAACACTATCTCTGATTATTAGCCTATGATCTTCAAAACAGGTCCAAAATATGTGTGTGACTACATATTCCAATGTACAGTATTCTGCTGTTTTCATCGGTGGGGTCAGAAAGAGGTCATTCCATCTGAAAAAATCGTGTTAACCTTGAAATAACGGTTAGAGGTAATACCTTTACTATTATGTTTACTGGTATTTCTCTCACCATTATTCCACTCGGTCTCGCTAAAGCCTAAGACCGAGTGTCCGTGCCACAAAAGGCTATTGTGCCTTAAAAAGTTTAAGTAAAATTTTAATATCCTATTTTAGAGCTAACCTAATAGCGTGAACGATATAAGTTTGGTAAATACACCATTCGCTATTGTATTCAGCCTTTCACTTAAATTGGATAGGCGCACCCCGTCAATACTACAATATATGATTAGTAAATAAAAAATTTAATTTGTCACTTTAAATCTAAATACAGTAGTTTGCTGCCATGCCTAGGTCGCTGATTGTCAGGGAGTCATTTGTCCACCAGATTTATATAGCTTGGAACTGTTGGCTAATAGCCGACTATTCCTTGAAGGTAACCTCCTATAGCAGCTCGGTAGGAATCTTTTCCCTTAATAAGCTAGTGATGCCGGTTGAACAACGCAACCGCATCAAGGAACTCCCACATGCCTGAAAATTCGGTTCACGCCACGTTGATTAGCCACTTTTGAGTGGCTAATTTTCTCCTTAACCTTAAGTTCCAAGATGGACCGATTTCTGGGCCCACCAAGAACAGGGCAATTGAACATCATATGTTCATTCGACTAGACCTCCCCGCAGATTCAAAGCTCATCAGTTGCTTGGCGGAACCTAAACAGATATTGTTTCAAATTAACATGCTTGATGAGCATTTGGGCTTCCGTTCCCTTAAAAAATAACTTGAAACGTACCCCCAAGTCCTAAGTAAATTTATGCAAGGACCTTACCTTAGTCGTGGTGTTCCATTCTCGCTGCCATGCTTCCATCGCAAGGCTCTGAAGCCTCTTCCGCAGGCGGCAAATGGGCGACTGTACGAAATTTGGATCCGGTGCATTGTGGTCACCGTTCCGCTGGTACTGGTCCGGCTGATAACCGCATCTGAAATACCTCAAACTCCTGAACTCTTCGCAATCACCACATGGCTGCCCACTACTAAATCGATTGAAAGAGCCTTTCCCAATACGGTAGTTGCCTCGTAGGAGATTGTTTTAAAAACACCAGTATATACAATTAAGGCTTTGTGCTGGGCACTCCTTAAATTTTGAAATGCTGTATTTCTGTTCAACCTATTCCCGCAGGCAGACGCCGCGAACCTTTACTATGTTTATCAACAGAAAATAATACTACGATTTGTTAAAGTAATTCAGACTATTGTCTATTGCACCTCAGATGTTTTAAGTGTATCGCAGTCAAATGAAAGACGATAAGAGTGTAAAGCGATTATTACAAATAATTATATTATGTAGTTATCGATATAAATTCTGAAACGATCAAACTGTAAACAAATATTTTAATTAAAATCAGTAACTAAATAGCCTTCTCGATTATTAAATAATGGAATTTCTAATAAATTTAGTGAGTTATATTAACTCAGCAGGGAAATTAAGAAATTACAGTACTAATAATAAAAAATCATTTATAAATTATTTTGAAAATTGATTGCGTTTGCAAAAATATAAAATCCTGTAAATAATAAGTAACTCTTCAAAATTAATCTAAAATTTTGAAAAACCGGTTGTGAAAAATTCATGTGTGAAATTTAAAAAAATAGCGATCAAATAAGCCAAGTAAAAATACCTTTTAATTCCGCTTAGTTTATTATCTTTATTCAACGATGAGAAAATTCGTCTGCCTCATTTTTTATAGATGTTAAATATAAGAATTGATTAAAATTATCGTTATTTATATGATTCTACTTGATCTGTTAATTAAAATTAAGAAAATTTATTACGTTAAAGATACGTTTTTATGATGAAAAATATGTTTGAAGTTTAAAATATAAACGTTTATCTATTAGAAAAAGGAAAAAAAAAATCATTAAAGAAGGTGACACTTAAAAATGAATATTTAAATAATAATTTTATATAAATTATAATAATTATCACAATTTAAAAATATTTTATACGTTTTTTAAAACTTTTTATTGTACGTGGCATCTGTCAAAAAAATGTTTTTAATGTTGGTTAGTTAGTTAAAAAGTTTTTTCTTCACGTTTATTCATATATATTTTTACATTATAATGAAAACTGGCCAGGTGTATAAGTCAATCTGGCTTTACGCGTATATTTCTTATTTTATTATTCATTCACATGGAAATTAAATTCTCATTTAACAGGCAAGAGAAATAATATATGAATATAATAATAATAATGGTAACATGATAATTATAATAAATAATGTTAGTTTATTTTATTTTTATTAGGGGGTTTTACACGATTACATTCTACGTTCCGAAATTAACTCCTGTAACAAAAAACATATAATGCTAATTTTTCGTGAAAAAAAGTAAAAAATTTAAGTTACAACTATATATAAATATTTTTATTAACCTATGACAAACAACAATAAAACACACAAACATACACACATGCAAGCACGTACGCACACACACACACAAATACTTTTAAAAAAGAGACAGAGCAAAATAAAACAAAATATCTAAAGACTATAAGTTTTAAGAACAAATAAAATCACACTAGAAAATAAAAAATGAATAACGTTTGATTTTTTTTTTTTTGGAAACCGGTGCTAAGTTAAAAACTTCTGTGACGTACTTGAAAATAGCAACTAAATCCTTTAATTTGGCACCCATTAAATATTTCGAACTTACTGATTTATAATTATTACACTTTACTATGGTTTTATCTTTTCTTTTAATTTAGTCTATTTTATTTAAATTGCAGATAAAACAGCTGACAAAACTGCCCGTTTAAAAAAAAAAGGCTTTCATAGAAAACGAAAATGCGAAAATCTGGATCTTATCTTTTATCTAAATTTTGCAGAGAAACGTCATTTATAAATTTCTATCAGTATAAGGTGTTCAAATTAAAAGTTTTATGTTTTTACCAATTTTTTCTTATGCTTGTAATTTTTTATTTTTATCAAAGCTTGTTCTCTAATCGATTTTGAGGTACTGTCCTAAAATTATTTTTTATATTTTAGTGCGTTTAAGAGGAGTGTTTTAAAAATCTTTTTTACATATTTTTTTATTTTCTTCTTTTTAATATATTTAATGTAAGAGTGGTTTTTAAAAAATGTTTTAATATATTTTCTTATTTTCTATTTTTTAATCTTCATAAGATTATACTTTACAGCTGCGCTAGCACACAGTTTAAAGCCTATTTAGCGAATGATCGGATCGGTACATTTTAAGGTGGGTAAGTGCAATCAATACCCTAGGCTAAACGATTTCATTTCCAGATAACCAGAATCCGGTCGGGTAAAAAGGTAACCCGATGCGGTCGGATAACCAGAACCTTATGCGTTAAAATCAAACCAGCGGTTGCCGAGATATTACGGTGGGACCTCATCGCACCCCCATCCCAATTTCCAAATGGTGGGAAAATTTCCAAATGGCACCCCGGAGGCACTTGAAAATATTATCATCCGACGGGTACCCATGGGAGTCTGTCTATCAGTGTGTGTGTGGCCTATCAGCGAAGGGGGCCGAACAAATTTTTCTGACCGCTAGGACCGATCGTTTTTGAGATATTTACGATTTTTGTCCAAAAATTCGGATTCAGTTAAAAGTACTTAATTTTTAGAATTTAGATATATATATATATATATATATATATATAGGGTATATCGATGTGTTATAATATAATAAGTGTACACCTCTTTTTTTTCTGTTTAGCCTCCGGAACTACCGTAAGGTAAATTCAGAGGATGAATGATGAGAATGAAATGTATGAATGTGAATGAAGTATAGAAAAAAAATATATATATATCAAGTGTACACCTGACTTCCATGAGACATGTACTAATGAATCGGGATTTTCCGCTAGTGATCATACGTTCCGTTCCGGTGTTAAGGTATAGGGGCGCACACATAGACACACATACAAATGCCGTTTAGTAGGGCAGGATGTTTGAATCCTTCATTTAATCGTTCTTTTAATCCTTTATAAAACAAATTTCATGAAGTGTTTTGATGTTTGAAGGAGTCATTTTACGGATTTAAACTTTTCCAGTTTATAACTTCTGTTATATTATATAACAGAAGGAATGTATGCTAATCAGGCAAAAAATGAAATTATACAGTTTTTGGATTTTTAAACATTGAGGTATTGTTACTTCATAACATTATAAAATCTTAGCTGCTGTTTATTTATCAAATTAATAATTGGTTTAGAATTCTGAGATGAATCATAAGCCTTTTCTAAAAACGAAATAACTTTTCTCAAGAAAAATCCGGACAGTGTTAGCCATGTGCTGTACGTCTGTCCCCGGTATGAGTATGCGCGTGACAGGGTGGTTAGGGAACTTGAGAGATTGCACTCGGGCCGGAGTCGGTTCGTTTGTGCGGGCGACCTTGGTAGTGTTGGGTCTGATGTGGGCTAAGATGTGGCTAAAAGAGAATGTCACGTGAACGTGGTTCTTTGATAGGTATTAGCCTCCGTTCTGACCCTTTGTAAATCATGTTGCATTTGTTATAGGTCAAAATTTCGTTGCTGCGAGGAGCGTTTTGAGTGGGAATTTGATCTCCAATTGATTTCATCGTTGGGTATATGGCATTCAAAGTCACATGGGTAATTAGATTGATTTAGAGTAGGCGCGAGGTTTCGTGCTTCCGCGCTGCGGTTATATATTTTTAGGCCTACGTGTAGGTCGACCTAAGCCTACGGTGAAGGCGATTGCTGCTGAGGTATCTTACTCTGATGCTAAATGTCGACCGCGGCATTTGCATCGGGAGCATCCTGACCGAGGCCAGGCTGATGACTGAGATATATAATCAGTACGAAGGTCAATAAGACGACTACCGGTAAAGCCCCTCAGAGCTAGGAACAGGAGAAGTGGTGTGCCGACCGGAATCGTCACTTGGTGGGTGTCTTCCCCTACGGGGGTTGGAATGTATTTTGAACAATTATTTTTTCCGTCAACTTGTCGGTTACATTAAAGATAATTATTTAAAAGGAATTAAAAACTTTACGTTATTATTATTAAGTTTTTTTTTTAATATTATCTGCGTTAATACTTAAAGTATATCGATTCTTGGGATATCTTCAAAAGTCTTCAAAAACGAATTCTCAAGATAGAAAAATAAGGTGTCAGATCATTACTTGACGCCGATAAGTCTGTATCTGTTTCGACTAATATTAGGAAATTAAACATATTTAAATTTTCTTTATTTAGTATTTATGAATCTGCAATCTTAGTGAATTATTCTTAAAAATTATGATCTACTTTACCATACCAAAAAACGGAATTGTGTTTTTGTATAAATTAGCACAATATTCGGCTTAAGAGACAATCCCTCTTTAAGGGATTCCCATTTGCATTTTTAATAATTGCCGAACTATGTGAAAATTTTCCTATTGATTACGAGATATGTTCGGGAAAAAAAAGATTCAATCTATCTGAAGCGCATAGGGAAATTTTTCGATATAAAGTTGGAATTCCTGAGTTAAGGAAGATCCAAGTAAATATAAAAAGCCTAGTTGGGGATCACTAGCTTGAATGGTTACGTCAGAATCGTATCTTATCGTGAACCCTGCGATTTCCTTTCCGGCAAAGTGTGAAATAGTGATGTGCGAGCCCTCATCCGGTATCTTGCTATCCAAAAAATGAAAAGCACGCCAAAATCCACCAAGAAATTGTTTCATTTTACAACGATTTGATGTCATGCGATAACGTAAAAAAGAGAAGTAGGGAATTAAAGATGGTGGAATAAATGTTGATGATGAAGAGAGGAGCGGAAGGAGCGTGAAGATTGTTTGGCTGTGAACGAACTTCATGAAACATGTCTAGAAGTTGGTCAAATTGTACTGCATGAAACAGTAACCAATCTTTTGAATTTTAGAAAACTGTGCGCGTAATGGGTACGGAAAATGTTAACAGAAGAGCAAAAAATAAATTGAGTTTTTTTCGGAAGTTTATCAACTGCTATGAGTTCGAGGGTGAAGAATTCCTTGACTCTATTGGAAATGAGGCTGAAACCTGGGTGGATTACTACACATCTATTCTACAATCTACACAGCGGTGGTATACTGGTTCCCCGTCGGCAAAAAATCTGATGTGGACACTACGTGACTTCCTTGTATAAAAATAATGCAACTCTAAATTATAATTTTGAATTAATACTAAATAATAAGATGTTTCACCAAATTTATTACATATAAAAGTCTGTATAATAATGCCTAACAGAATTACATATACATATTTTTAAAAGTACATAAAATTTTATTTCACTAATTTTATTCTTCTTATTGAATTATTATTTATTGCAAAAAATTTTTACATAAATATATTTAAATTTATAAAAAAAAAAATAGTTAAAGAAAGAAAAAAGGAAATTAAATCTGATTCGAACCAATGTATGATTTATTTGGCTAAAATTCTGGAACCAATGAAAAAAGGTAGCACATATCATGTATCGTTGAAATATCTCGATAAGGGCTTATTACTGCGTAAGAAAATGTCCAAAATCCAATTTTTTTTTTTTGATTTTGGGATTTTTTTGGATAATTTTGGTTCAGTCGATTGCAGTTAACAGGGGACCTCCCCTGTTGCACAATTAGATGTTACAACAGTCCTAAACCAAAATTGTAACATTCTACTGTTAATCCTTTTTTAATTATGCTAGATACATATGTATGTACCGGTCAAAACTAGTCAAAATGTATTCATGAATGGTCAAAACAGATATTCCGTTGAAATATGAAAACCGAAATTTTTCGCGATCACAATACTTCCTTTCCTTCGTACAAGAAAGTAAAAATAAATGAAAACTCAGCAGTCTGTGAAAAAAAATCATGGCGCACATTTTTCTGAGATCCAAAAGAATTTCGCTTATCGATTTCTTAATTCCAGGAGAATCCATAAATCCAACAGATGCTGCGGGACCTCTGAAAGCTTTGTCGGATCATTCAGAACAAAAGAGAAAAACAGCTAAAAAAAGGAGTGTGTCTATTTCACGGTAATACTCAGTTCAACACCATACGCAAAACAGTCGATCTTCTCAACAGTTTTGGTTGGAATATTCGGAAGCATCATGCTCGTGTCCTTGTCGTGACCTGGCACTAAATTACTTTTTTCTTTATATCCTTTTGAAAGATTAAACGGGTGGAAAATGCTTTTCAACTGACGAAGATTGGCGCTTATGAATGGTCAAAGGAGATGATGGCAGAAACGACACAGGAATTATTTGAAAGTTGATATCACGGCTGACAAAATGCTTGGAACTGAACGGCGGATATCTAGAAAAAAGAGTGGTATTCTTTGTAATAATACGAGTTTCATTAATATATATGTATTTTCAGATATTTGTAAAATGATGTAACCTAAACTTTACGAATATACTCGTAACTCGTAATTTAAAAACGAAATTAAAAGTTTTTCTTAACAGAAAAAATATTACTCTGTCGAAGAAAGTAATGCTAATTATAATAATTTTTGAAATAAACCTAATTAAAAAAAAAAAACCTGAAATCTCTATATCCCGTTCAACGTGTACATGTATACAAACTTAAATAATCTTTACAAACTCCTTTTGAAATTTTTTTTTTGTAAATTTTTATATTTAATGTCTTCATTTTTTAACAATTTACTTTAACATTATTATTTAATTTGTTTATATAAAAATACTTAATATGGACTTTAATCTCATCTGCTTTATTTTATAATTATTTTTCCTCACATTCTTGATGTGGTTTGTAAAACGTATTGTTACGAGCCGATAAGAATAAAATATTTATTTAGTTTATAATTATTTATAAGGAATGCCGGTTATTAATTAGCGTAGTGAAATATTTATGTCTTCTTTATATAGTCAATCAATTACTCAATTAAGTATTTTTTCTATCGTAATTTAAAAATTAATTAATATTAACTATGTGTTTTTTTTTTTGTATAAGTCTGAAGTATTTTTTCAGCTATAATTTATTAATGGAATGACAAAAAATATCATGCAGCTCCTTTACATGTTTTCTTTGTTTGTGTATGTGCGCACCGCATCGGTGTGAATGTATTTGTACGTATATGTGAGCTTGTGTGTTGATATCGATCTCCACTCTTCACAAATGAAATAACATAATCTATCCTGAGGGCAGGTCTTTGTGCCCGCCGTTAATAAGCTCAGGTAACATGACCCCCATCCAACTTCCCTTTGTACACAATAAATCCAAATCTCTTCCTTTCTGACCCTCGTATACGTTTTACTACAAAACAGCCCGGCTAGCTCCTCTATATTATTATTATTATTATTGTTATTATAGTTTTGAATTCAAGAAGGCTTAACTCACCAAACAAAAACATCGCGTCTATTGTTATGGAAAATAATAATACAGACATATATTCATAAATAGAATAGTAACGTACTTCAACTGATGTGTTATTTATGTAAGCTAATACTTGCGAACAAATACTGTATTTATATAATTTATGCTGCTATACTGAACAGAGTTATTTCATACATGTACGTATTTTAAATTATACAGACTACAAGTATTAGAAAGCGTATGATTTTTCTTAAAGTACTGCTTACAAGAGTTATTGTTTAATTTCTTAGTTTTGTTTAGCTAAATTACGAATGCAAATCATTCAAATGCAGAACAGTTTGAAACTACTTTGAATGTTATTTTAACAGATTTTAAAAACGAAGTGTAATAAAGCTATTTTATACATATTTAAGTCTTTTTTATTTTGTCGAGCAACTTACTCTAATGGTCCCATTATTAATTTTTTACAAAATAATATAAATGGAAGAGTTAAAAAGAATTAAAAGTACTCGTATTTGCGCAAAATTTGCCCATGTTTAAATTTTTGTATAATTAATTTGGTTTTTAACTGTGGTAAAAAAATCCGGCAGGTGATTTCTGCAGGTATGTATTCTTTAACGAAACTCGATTTAAATGAATTATTAATGATAATTTAATACATTACTGCCGGGTTGGCTAGCAAAAATTATCCGCAATTAAATTTAATTAAAGGATATTATAATTCATTTATTTTTAAGAGTTGAAACTATATTTCTTTTTTTAAAGTGAATTAAAAGGTCATTTGAAAGAAAACGATGTGAAGAATGTAAAAAAATAGTAGTTGACAGTTCTCAGTCAGCCTTAACCACCAAGCTGACAGGTATAAACAGGTATGTTATTGTTAATTATTTATACTCATCGTGTTTTTCAATAAAACGCCGATGTAATTTTAAACAAATTTTTAACTATGAAGGTATATATAATACATATATAGGTTACTTATATTCTTTTAGATTATCAAAAAAAATAGTGTCGCGCCCATTACCAACAAAAAAGTTTTGAAAAAGTTGGATTTAAATCCTGCTTCCAATAAAGGATGTTAATCATATATTTTTTTTTTAAATTTGATAATTTTAAATTTTTGGGGGAATACGTTTTTCATTCATTATCATAGCATAAGAAAATGCTAGATTCCTCAAAATTAAAAATCGTTCTGTTTTGTTACTATAGCTTCAATCGATGATGTTTTTAAATAACGTGTTTTTTATTGTTTACTATGTTGATATAATAATTAATAAGGGTAATTTTAATTACGCTAACATCTTTTTTTTTAAACGATTTATGATTTTTGTGTTAAGTATAGCGTTACTATCTTATAAAGGTAAGTTTTTAAATTAAATTTTAAATTTTATTTCATACCTTTCTAAAATTGTAAAAAAAAGATAAATGCTTTCTTTTTTGTTAGGATGTCGAAATTAGTTAATTTCTGGACGTAAAAAAAAATTATTAATTACGCATATGGTTTGTACGCATAATTTCTTTATGTAACCGATTTATGGCTTTTATAATTTAAGTAATTCTTTTAAGATCAGAGGTCATGAGGTGTGGGAAGACCAGTTTAAAAATTATATATATGGAATGATATGAAAGAACGTAAACGGGTTCATATCTCAAAGTTGAAGGATCTAAGGGAAAGAAAGAAATTCGGATTGTCATAGTTACAAAATTACTACTTTACGGTGTCTTTGAAAGTTTTGACCATCATCTTGGATCCACCTCATTGAATCAAACTTTTTTTCTTTAAATAGGAAATGAATATAAGATAAATGATAATGTGAAGTTATTATGAGGAAAATTCATGGCGAAAACCGTTTCTCGATAAATACTATCTTTTTTTTTTTAAATATCAGGGCCCTTTACACCCTGTAAGTGTCTTTTGTATTGTGTCTGTAATGTTTTGTCTTCATGTATTTCTGTGTTATTTTAAAGACATGTTAGGGCCCTTTACACCCTAACATATGACGAGCCTTA
>JAAAKQ030514807.1:0-19411 GCA_010016005.3 Zanna intricata
TCATACACATCATTCTCATTCATCCTCTGAAGTAATACCTTACTGTAGTTCCGGAGGCTAAACAGATAAAGAGAGAGGTTAAATTTATTCAGAAATTCTTCAATGCTTTACAAACAACCAAACCTAATTTCAGAGTTGATTGTATTCAGTTTTCGACTAATCGATACTAATACATTTGATTGAACTACAAGAAAAATATCGAGTAATATGAGAATTCAAAATTATTTAAAAAATAACTTTATTCAAAGAAGTCTATACCTTCCTAACCTTTTTTCTTCTAACTTTTTTTATTCCATTTTCCTTTTATTTCCATTCTATTCGTAATTAAAGATCTTGAAGATAAAATTAAATTTTATATTCTTTTAAAACTAGTACGTATCAGGTTTATTTTAACGAATATCAACATTCTTTCAATTTTTGTCACCTGTAAAAACGTTTCAAAAGAAAAATCTTAATTTTAAATTATGATAATACACAATAACTTCTTAAAATGCAAATTGTTTATTTAATTTTTTTTAAAATAACAATAATAATACATGAAAGAAAATGAAAAATACGTTGTATATATTTATGTATGGCGTATATCATTACGGTTCATGTATACAAGTAAATATATATATATTATTCATTACTGGCGATTGTTTTTTTCCTTTATTGTTAAATGACTGTAATTGCGAATCATTATTGTATTTATTTGTCATTATTAATACAATACAATAGAACACCAACCAATAGTGTAAACAAATCATCCTTGAAATTAAAATAAACCGTTAGAAAGTTAAATGACAAATGAGGATATTATCTGAATGTTGAATACTAGTATAACAAATCCTATATAAGGCAATTAACGGTTATTCTAATTGAACAAGTCGGTACTGAGATTATACATAACTAAAAGACAGAGTAACTGAGAAAGAAACATTGAGAGAGAGAGAAAGAAAGAGAGAGAAATGCTTTAAAAGACAGAGAAAGAACTTGTTTGTGTTATGATGTCGAAACATTATAGGTAGAAGAAGTCATTTGTGTTTTATAACGGTACTGCAGGTGTTAAAGAGATTCAATTCCAAGTCCCAAACAGAGTTAAAATAAAAAAAAAAAATCTAGATTTTTACGTAATTATTGTTGTAATACGGATTAATAAGAGTATTAAACGCATGTAATATAAAGATAAAAAAAAAAGACAACTTTAAAACTACTTAATACATACATAACTGGCTGGCTCTGGATAGCCTAAACGACAGATTCATATAAATAGTATTAGATAGACAATTATATTTCTACTATGTTCTGATTATTTATGTTTAATAACATTATTTATTACATAACAAAATATAAGTTTATAAAGATAAAAATAATAATACTCTTATTATGGTTGTTTAAACTTCAACTTAATTCAGTTAGTAACTTTTTTGTATAATTATACGTAATCTGAAATAAATTCTTGATATTAATTTTAAAAACGAAGTTAATTGAAAACTCTTATAAAGTTATTGGATAAAATTATAGAAAAAATATTACTTCTACGAGTATTTACTTTAAAGACTTCATTTTATTTATAAATGATTAAGCTTTTGATGTGTGTCTAGTATCAAATTGTTTACAACAATTTTTTTATGATAACTAACGTGCTAGATATTTGTTTTATATGCGTATACATAATATTATCAATCGATAGATAAAACGTGTTTAAGGCCATTAAATATAATAGTAAAAACTATTTTTTAACAGGTAATAAATATTCGTGACATGTAACTAAAAATTTTTAAACAGTACAAATTGCTTTAAGTATCAATTATTAATTTCGTATGATTTTTCCCTGTAGAATAACCAATAACAAATGTTAATAAAAACAAAATGAAAAATTTTTTTTTAAATAATTAATTTTCCGAAGGAATAAATTTAAAAGAAAAATATTTGTAAAAGTCTTAACTTTTTAAGCAAGAGTGTTTTCTTAATAATTTATTTTAACAGAAAAATGAATATTTTCAAAATGAAAATTTGTCCTATTCATTTTTTAACAAAACTACTGACATCCGGACACTTTTGAGATTGAAGATGCCCTCGTTGAAGAACTTTGCTGCCTCTGAGCCTTGATTCGGTCGGTATAACTCACATAAGTTTTTCACATGAAAATTTTGTTTAATATCAGGAATTTGAAAGTCAGATGGCGCCAGATCCGGAGCGAATTTATTTTATCTGCCGTGACGACTATGCTCTTTTATGCTGTCTAAGCCTGGTTCGCGGCCCTGGATAAGTAGAGGATTGTGAGGAGGATTGCCTCGCTCCAGAGGTAAGCGGATTTGAAGATTGTGGCAGCGTATAGGACGGTATCAATGGAGGCGGCGTGGGTGCTAGCGGGTGTCCCGCCGATTCGTCTCCGGACCCTCCAACTTAAGAGGATGTACAAAGGGATGCTGAAGGCCGAATCTGCGTCCCTTCTCCTCCCGGAGTGGCAGGAAGAATGGAATGCTTCACGCACGGGTGCCTGGACAAGACGGCTAATCTCTCGATTGGGACCGTGGCTGAGGAGAGGGTTTTGGGATGTTGATTACTATGTCATCCAGCTCCTGTCCGGCCACGGTGAGTTTGTGTCCTATCTAAATCGGTTGGGGAGGCGTGTACAGTTCGGAAGCACACGCCTTCTCTATACAAATGAATACACATTTTACAATTACCCTCGGAAGAAATAGGAAGAAATAAAACTGAGATCTGGATTAGCGTGGATAACCGGGACCGTACTGGAGTATATACTGCAGGACTTAGCAGAGTGGAAGGCAGTCGAGGGACTTGCTGCTGCCATCTTAAAACAAAATGAGATTTATTATGGAGAATGAGAGATCAGTGGAGGTCGCGGGAGTGGGGACGGCCCCTGTGGAGTGGCCGTTCGTCCCCATACTTCATGAATGAGCGGTCACGATAATGCAGGGGTACTCCTAAGCCCGGGTGTCGGAAAAAGTTTGAGTCCCGGAGGAGATGTTCCTTCTCAGGTGTCCCTGTTTGAGGCACTGACTCCATGACAGAGTCCCAGCTGCTGGGATGGGGCCCAGGAATGACATTGCCGGGACGGTCACCCCGCCGTAGTGGCTTGAGGCAGGGACTAAAGTAAGATCCGTTTGGCGGGTCGACCTGCTATGTCAGATGTACTGTCGGCAGATGGGGCCCGTTAGAGTTTCAAGGACGCTCCCTTGGGCTGAGTTATACATGATTGTAGGACCGGCCTAGGAGTGTAAAAAAAAGATCCGGACCGAATGAAGGATTATTTCATATCTTTCATCGAAACTTTTCCAAATGTTCTGTCGTGTTTTGACTAATATGCGGACTTGCATTATTAGAGAGCGGACATACACATACTCTTTTAGTGAGAGGGCACGCCTATGATTCTGTATAGCACTGATTCTGTATACCTTTTTAAGGTATTGTAACATCGTGAAGCTCATCGATTGTGAATCTTCTTTTTATGATGGATGTGTGCATCAACTTTGGTGATAGTAGATGACTGTCCAGGTCTTGCGGGCATTATGCAAGTTTGTTCTTCGTCAAAAACCAACACTATATCCGCAGCTTTACTGAAGTGTACAGCTTTTCTGTACACTTCAACTAATTATCGATGAATTTCAGTAGGAAAAATCACCAATCGTAGTTCCCAATCGGTGACGTGGCTAATGAAATGCTTCCGGAAAATAAGTCTGATACACTCAACCGCTAGTTAGCTCAGAGTGAAAAACAAGATAAAGGCACATTCCAAATTGCATTCCACAGAGAAAATTCATTAGTTAATATAATGTAAACTATTCTCACTTCAAAAACAGCACTCGAATAAACAAAATAAATAGAAAATTTATATTTTTTAAATGAAAATGTTTCAATTTTGTATTTAGTATTTTATTCTACATAAAATAATAAATAAATTTATTAAAGATAATAATTTTGTTTTTTTTTTTTGAGGGGTTGGTTGTTCATTTAAAATTTTGTCTTCTGCATGTGTCATTTGGATGGTTAAATCGGTTCAGAAATTACGACCGATTGAAATTTTCATGTTATCGGTCAAATTTCTAAACGAAAAGCAGAAAACGATTATTAAAACTGTTCAGTGCTACGATTGATATTCAGGCGGCTTGACCGATTAAGATAAGAGATCAAGCCGTATCGGAACAGTCTAATATAAAATTTTCTTGATTAAAAAACATTTAATAAAGATTGATATTATCATATGATAACCTCGGAAAAAAAGTACATGAAAAATATTTTATTTAGCAGTAATATCAAATTTTCTGCCAGCGATTGATTTTGATGACAACAGAATTTTTAATATTTAACGGTTAAAGAATGGTTATCGAAATTGCTTTGATCGAATAACAAATATTTTTAATTTAGTTGTCAGTAGATGATAAAAAATGTGAAGAAGTAATCAACTTGATCATGTTGAATTTTTATGGTCTTAGAAATATTCAAGATTGTAGTCTGGGTCAAAGGTGACAATGATGTCAGATATAGTACATTAAAGTATAGTACATTAAAAAAAGTGTATCTTGATGCTCCTAATGTTAAATGTTCTTTACGCGTAAAAAAAAGAAAGATAAACGTTTCAATATTCTATACTGTTATTAAAATTAATCATAAGGAAAGAAGCAGAAAAAACATTTTCAGTATTTCGATATAGTGTTGTAATATATTTAACATAAAAAAAAAAACTGCCAATAAAAAATATTTTAAAAGTTTATTAGCATTACTTACTGGTATTTTGTATTCAAAATTCTTCTTTTAAAATGTTTCCTAAATAAAAAAAATTCAAAAACATTGCCATATTCCACAGAAGAACACCTTCATAAAAAAAAAGAATAGACTATAAAAATAATTTCAATAGTCCAGTCTTTTAGTTACTGAGCCATGAAAAATTTCTAAAATACAATACATCAATCATAATTATTTTCCTTAAAAATAGTGATTTTCACTACATGGTCAAACGTCTTCTATACTGAAGGATAAATATGTTTATTCATAATGTTGAAAATCGGTTACACTTTCGTTCACGGCAATATGAACGACTTAGAAGAAAATTACAGCAAATGGACTCACTTATAAATTTCCTTATTATACTTGAAAATAGTTAATCATTTTCCATTTTAGGTAGTGACAGTAAGTTTAATCAATGAGTATATAAAAATAATAAAATAGATAAAAAAATTATGGTACTGAGGAACCCGCAAATAACGAGCCGCGCTTGTAACGAGTAAAATTTCGGAATTTTAGTTTTCTATCTCATTAATGATAAGTTAACTTGCTTTTAGCGACGTATCGACGCATCATAAACTTGGTTATTATGAAATTTTAATTTATTTTTAATGCTGTAATTCAAAAAATGTTAAATAATAACTAAATAATCTAAAAGCAAGGGGAAATCCATTTCTTCATTTACTAAATATACATTTATGATTTATACGTAAACATTTTATCTTGGCTTCTTCAGGTCAGATCTTAAGGGTAATCAAAAGGTTTGTAACAGGACTTTGTTTGTACAATTGAAATACGTGCAGAACAAGTTCCATTGCGGTATTAAAAAGGCCGGTAGTTATTTTAATCTTATTCAGTTTTTCTGTTTTACAGTTACACGGTGGCAACTCGGAAGTACCGAGCATGCAGCTATGATGAGAATATTTGATCAGCCCCAAAATTCCAGGAAAGACTGGAGCCAATGATACATCAAAAATGCCCAAACAGGTTCATCGAAGCACAGCAAATTAATGAGAGCATGGACGAATAAAAAGAATTCTAAATGACGGTTTTAGACGCTATCAGATTTATTAAGTGAGCTTGATATAACGTATCACAAGCAACAATTCGAAACAGTTTTAAAAACTGCGGTCTCATTCCACGCCATATTTCGACGGAATATTACCATGATGAAGGCGATATACCACTCCCAGAATGGATTCAAACTCGACAAAAAAATCAGTCTTTCAAGAATATTCAAAAGATTACTACGCAACAGCCGATGACGATGAACATACTACACAAGTTCCGACTGATGAAAACATTATTACTGAAGTAACTCATAGTCGTGCAGATGATAGCAAAGCTGAAATTGAAAACTAAGATTAATCTACTACTCTCCCAGTGGTATCAATAATTGACGCCAAAGAATGTTTTAAAAGATTAACTGTGTTTAGGGAGAATAATAATGTAAGTGATGCATTTTGTGGAGTACTTGAGTAAATTACAAAACTGTTTTGATGATTACAGGTATAAGATTATTAAACAAACAAAAATGAACAATTATTTTAACTTTAATTAGTTTTTATGCGCAATTAAGTTTCAACGTATTCTGTTAGAATGAAGAAAAAATAGATTAGAATGATTTTTTAGATTTAATACAGTTGGTAGTTAAAACGTCACATAGAAATTTTTTTTGTGGCATTCATTTGTTACTTTCCTCAATGATTTTGGTAAGGTTTAACTGCATACTTACTACCATATTTTTTCATTAAACGCTAACAGTTTTGGTTAAAGGCAAAACGTATTAGCGTCTAAAAATTGTATTACATATAAATTTTATTTATTATTCTATAATACAAAACACATTGATATTTTATTTTAAAACAGCTTCTTAGGTATAAAGAATATTTTTTGTATTATAATAGATAATGACGGCGTAAAAATTTACAGTTAAGAGGTGGCATCTCGGATGTACCGAGCATTCGGCTATAACGAGAATATTTGATCAGCCCCTTGAATCTAGTTACAACGAAGTTTTACTGTATTTTATTTTAGTACATTGGACATGCTATACGCGTATTTTAAGTGGAGGTTGGTATGGATGAAATAAATGGTGAAAATGTATTAGAAATCGAACCTAAGACTAATTGATACAATATAATTAGTTTACTTAAGTCGTTTTCTACCAGATATTTCACATTATAAATCCATTACAGTATTTATAACCACTAACTTTTGTTGAAATAGGTTTTGAGATAACAAAGCCTATAATTTTACGTATCGTATTATTAAAAATACATTTGAAAGCCAATTATTTCAAACATTTCGATATGGAACCTTTTGGTACAAGTTATTTATGAATATTTTAATGTCATTAAATTTTTTTAATAAAAATGATAATTTTCATAATATTAAATTTATTTATCATTTATCATTAATAATAATATTCGTACTTCGTTAAATATGGTAACAGTAAGTTAGAATACATTAATTTTAGTAATTTTATTTTTTTTTAGTATTATTTATTTTATATATGCAGGACAAAATAATATATTAATACTACACCATATACATTAAGCAAAAATTTATTTACTTATTAACCAGGTTGTAGTTACGTCACTAGTCTTATCACGAGGATGAAGTCAACATAGCGCACGTGCAAGACCTGTTACACAGGTGTTCAACCAAATGACTAAATGTTAAGACTGCTTTCAACTGATAACACGACTTGTAAAATAGGCTACTTCTTAAGTGATTTTTAAAACTTAGCTTAGTAACAAACAATATTATTGCATTACTGTAGTTTAGTATATTTATTTTTAATTTTCTAATCAGTTTAATGACTTAATGTTCTCAGTAAATTACATTTTAATGTATGCCTTAATAACTTTTTTTTTATAAGACTCATTCTGAGTTGAATAGAAATCAACTACATAAATACATGTATTTACCGTGTGTTTCAAAATCAGGGTTATAAAATTATGTAATAGTTATTAAATTTTACTTACATCGATAAATTATACATGAAACAATGTGTGTTCAGACGGCATACATTCAACTGATAAGAGAGTTCATTATATACTTCAATCAGCAAGCCAGGAGTTATTAATTCGACAGCTGTTTCAATCCTATATCTCAAATTGGGTAGGTCAGCTGGTAATGGTAGTACATATACTTGATCCTTTATAAAACCTCCCAAAGAAAAATATTGCACGGGGTCAGATTGGGCGAACGTGGAGGCCACGGCAAACAAGCCCTGTCATTCAATCTCCGGCGATCAATCTAGCTGTCAGGGAGAATTTCATTCATTCAATCACGTACAGCGTTATGCTAGTGAGGAGACGCACCATCTTGTTGCCAAATTAAGTTCCGCAGTTCGAATTGCAGTTGAGAAAAGAGCCGTAGTTGCAGCGTATCAGGATTGTTTACTCCAAACTTGCTTCCGCGATAAAGAACGGCACGTAAACTTACCGCTCAGGATACAGTACAAAGAAAATTCAGTTTTGGGGACTCTCGTTCACATTGCCATATTTCTTTAGGATTTTTTGATCCCCAGATATTATGAGTGTTTAATTTTCCATTAACATGAGATGTTGATTTCTCACTGAATACGAGACGATAAAGAAACTCTTTATCATCACAGTGCGTAATTTCATATACGAAACTAGCACGCAAACCATAATCTGTTGGCTTTAGAGCTTGTAAAAGCTATAAACGATATTGTCGCAGTTGTACGTGTTTCCATAAAATCTCCACATAGACGTCACTGGAATTCTTAATTTGCGCCTACCTTCCTAACGGATTTCCTTGGGCTACGCACATAAGTCTCTTTTAGACGTTCATCATTGTCTTCGGACACACTCAGTCTTTCTGTACTCTTCCCTTTACAAATACTGCTAGTGGTTTCAAATTGTTTATAGCATTTACAAATGTTATTGTCTCCCAGGAGTTCACAAGGGAGCTTCAAACGGAACGTATGTTTAACCAGGACCGGATCATCGCATAGACAAATGTCTAGGGCCCGGTTAAATTGTTTACAATAGGGTGGCAAAAGTAAATAGACATCTTCATAAGTATAGCAGATATGCATCCCAAAATATCAGCCTTAATATTGGCTCTAGTGGTCAATTTAAAAACTAGTAAGTGGGTTTTATATTCGCTGGTATGGAGCTATTTTGTTATCAGTTTAAAATTTTTATCATTGATTGTTGATTAGATAACTGATAATATACAAATAGATACTATAAAATGCAACTCTTGTTTTCAATTTGATTTTATCAATAACTACTATAGCTAGAAAAATCAATCTGGTGGTATTCGTTAACAAATACTTTGAGCTAACTCATGAATTGTTTCCAAAACATTTCAAAAGATTGAAAATAAACCAATAAATATTTAAAAGTAAATAGAATTCACCAAAAAATTATATTAACCATAAAATTAACAAATATTGCCCTAAATTCTTTGTTTGCTGACTCCACACATCTAGTCGCTTAAAACTGTCGAAAGTGCAAACATTTACTCTTTTACGTAAGTATGCATTTGGTCTTACAGAGCAGTTGTTATAAATTTAAAATATTTCTGTATATTAACCGAAGTTATATCTATACAGTTTTAAAAATGGTATAGATATTATTTTGAAAACAACATATAATAATCCCGAGAATGAGGAAATTGTTGCAATTTAAATTAATTTGCAAAAGCCAAAATTTAACGTTGCCATCTGATATGCTGCAATTTATAAAGAGCACAAAAATAGTACCAACATTTCCAAATATAGAAATATTGCGAATATATTTAACTTTACTGTATTAAATGCATTTGGTGAAAGGTCATTCTCAGTATTAAAATGTGTAAAAAATTATTTACGAAACTCACTGAATCAATCAAAATTAAGATCTTTAGCTGCTTTATGCATCGAACAAAATGCTTTGGATAGTATTAATTATGATGAAATAACTGATAATTTTGCTGAATTAAAGACTAGAAAACAGAATTTTTAAATAAAGTTTATTCATATTTATATACTTACTTTTATTGGATATTCAATAAAATAAATTTCAGTTTTTTTTTTTAAATTATATACAAACTGATCAAATTTTTCTATAAAAACTAAAATTTATTGTTGTTTATTAAATATTTTTTATTAATAAAAATTTAAGATTTGTTTTAGTTTTTCACATTATTTAGTTTTGTTTTATATTTTTTGTGTCCTCTATTTCCTGTGGGAGAGGGAAAGGGCCCGGTAGGAAGAAAATGTCTAGGGCTTCAAAGTGTTTATACGGATATTAATACTAGATCGTGGATACCGGTGTTCTTTGGTGGTTGGGTATCAATAAACCACACTTTTCAAGAGTGGTCGACCTGAGATTGTACAAGACTATACTTCATTCAAATTCATACACATCATCCTCATTCATCCTCTGAAGTAATACCTTACGGTAGTTCCTGAGGCTAAACAGATAAAGAAAGAGGGCTTCAAAGTGGGTTAATCCTGCGTTTAACGGTAATTACAGATTCACACTTTGTAAATTGCCAAACACAGAACAGTTTTTGTTCAGCGTTATCACTAGCTAGCAGCGACTGATAACGCTATACATATATTTGCTAGTAGCGCTGTCAAACGGAAAATACTGGAAACAGCTTATGAACTTGTGCAAAGCTAAAACTGTTTGAGTTGTTTTTTCATTTCATGTATAATTAATCAATGTACTTGAAACTTGAGAAATATTACATAGCTTTAAAACCATGATATTCAGTTTGTAACACTCTGTATATGATATATATAAATATATATATATATATATGTATGTACGTATCTATATATATATAGAGATAGATACATAGATAGATAGATAGAGATAGAGATAGAGATAGATAGAGAGATAGATAGAGAGAGAGGGGGGGGAGAGAGAGACAGAGAGAGAGCGAGAGAGCAGAACGAGTTGGAGGAACAGAAAGAGGTTACTAAAATACAAATTATAATTTACATGGTTTAAACTATAAGTGTAGGTCAAGAGTCTTGTGACTAAAGTGCTAATTTAATTTAACAAAGTGCCAGTTTAACCAATTTATACATAAATTATTATTGGGTAACTATTATAAAATTTATAATGAAAGGAATAGACCTCTAAATCGTTAAACTTAGTTTACTACACAACTTTAGCGTCTTTTTTTAATCAAATATGTGATCAGATTAATTCACATAAACGGGATATCGAAGGTTTTGGGTGCCATTTTATTTGGAATCGAGATTGGATAGCGCTAACTCGGATCTAGGTTTTAGTGTAAAATTTGGATCGACTCACAGCCTCACTTGACAGACAAGTAGGAATTTTTCTACTTGTTTTTAATGCCTAAATATTACATATGGTGTCAAAAAAAAATGTTCTGAAACTAATGATCACAAAAAAGCCTAATTTGTGATTTCTGTTTGAAAAATTAAATTCCCAAATTTCAGATGCAAAATTCTATAAGATTTATAATTTAGTTTTTTCTATGTATAATTGATTATGCATGAAAACTTATTCTAGTTATTCTTTATTACTTTTTTTTAATCTTCAAATGATTAATTTTTTCTATTTCCCATTCTACTCTTTTTGAATATTTAAAATAGCGATCGCTGTGTGATATAAGAAACTGCTTTCCAACCTATAAAAATCTACTTTTTGCAAGTTTTATTTTTTTTATATTTTCAATTATGTATGATATCATATTAGTAGTTTGGAGTGTGGTACAGTATTAACTACCAAATGTAATACGTTGTTCAATTTAAAACACAAACAACTTACACCTTAGCCAAGTTGTAATACATTCCAAAAAGGGGTGCATATTAGGGCTATTACCCTTATGCAAGTAATTAAATCCAAATTTTTCAACAACACATGACATCTGATTCATAATAATGTTACCATTCAAACAATAAGAATACGGTAAGATCTATCTGTTACCTCTCTTTTTCTACTTTAGCCTCGGAATTACCGTACGGTATTACTTCAGAGGATGAATGAGGATGATGTGTATGAATGAGAATGAAGTGTGTAGACTTGTACAATCTCAGGTCGATCACCTGTAAAAAAATATCATTAACAAATTTTATTTGATATAAACAACAGTGAGATAAACTACAATCTACCAAATCAGAATTATTTAATTTGAAAATATAATTTGTAAACTGAATAGTTCTACTACTAAATCAGTTTTAATCCAGCACTACTATTTATTTATTTATAATATTTATTAATTAATATTTATTTATTTATTTGTTACTAATAAACATTTTAAAAAGTTAAACAACTATTTTTTTTTGTAGAAAATTCATATTTTAAAGTTTAGCATCACCAAAAGCTTAGATAATGCCACTGCGTTTAGCATGTGAAATTGGATTACATTTCAAAAATACTAATACGTTGCATAAACAGGTTATCATTTCCATGTCTATTTTAATAAATAGCATCTACGCGTATAATGCACTCATAAATGATATGAGCAATATATAATGCATATATAAATGATTATATATGCATCTCAGTGGAAGACATCTGGGTATTTGTTAGGTACAAAAAAAAAAAAGAA
The DNA here is from genome assembly GCA_010016005.3 of Zanna intricata. Lineage (NCBI taxonomy): Eukaryota > Metazoa > Arthropoda > Insecta > Hemiptera > Fulgoridae > Zanna > Zanna intricata. The sequence continues at coordinate 12,289 of JAAAKQ030514807.1, forward strand.
AAAAAAGAAGAGTCCGTTAAAATGAATTAAATCAAAATCAGGAGACAACAACAAGCGATCCGTCGGAATATCATCCTTAATCCTTGTATTCTACTTAATACAAGCATCACTTTATATGAAAAATTAATCAATTTGAAAAAAAAAAAATTTATTCATTATAGGTTAATAGAGTATTTTGAATATTAATTTGGTCCAGAATGAGACGAGAGTTGGAAACATTAGAAGACAAAACATATTTTATAACAATCACGTTGACTAATATTCATGTAAATATTCTATAATGGCATTTGAAGGAAGTTGCATTTATAAATTGTCTTATAACGTACGAGGTGAAAACGTGATAACTGTGTTTACTCCTTCCAGATTTAGACTACCTTTCATTATGAACTGAATTAGCTAATAAAACGAAAAAAAAATTCATTATGTGCGCTCATACTTTTGAATTAAATAATAAATATCAAAAAATTTATGTTAGTTAAATAAAATAATAATACTACGTTATTAACATCTCTTTCTTTTACGAAAAGAAAAATTTCTTTTAAAGAAATTTAAAAAAAAATTCGTAAAAGAAATTTTTAAGAAAAATTTATTTTACGAATTTAACGGTGATTCAGCAGAAAGTAGCTGCTATTGATTTTAAATTGATATTTAAATTTTTAAAACGTCTTACCGAACAAAATTGTGCAATAGAATGTTTTCAGACACCTTTGTGTTTGTGTTTAGAGCATGGTTCTATTGTTTTTGCGACAAACATTGTCATTGCTGTTTTATTTATTTATTTTTTTTTTTAATTTAGCAAACACGTATTAAAAAACCTATGATATAAATTACGTCTATTCATTAAGTATATAGCATTTGTGTTCTTTTTGGTTTATAAATTTCATAGTACCTAAAATTATTAAGATATGATCCTTGTTTATTATGTACGTGCAAAATTTCTAAGTTATAAAATATCAATGTTAATGGATCAATATTGGTACAATTCACTTTTAGAAGTGTGTTCATTCAGGAATCAATTGTCATTACATTTATATTATATACAACATTATTATACTGTAATATACCTTGAAAAAGTAAGATTCCCTAATCTATGTTTACTCGCCGTTTGCTGCGAAGATAAACTACTGTAGATGACTTCAGGTAAGTGATGTTCAAAATTGTATAATGGAAAATAACTGTTTACACACGTATAATCTAAATTAAGTAAAAAATAAATTTACTTTTAGTATTATAAGTTAATCTGTGACAGATGGTTTTTTCATCGAGATTATTATTTATGTTAATAAATAGTTAACGTAAATTGCATCTAGCCAGCATAATATAATTATTTATAAAATTAATGTTTTCAATTACTGCTTTTTTTCCAGGTTTTTAGTATTTTTACAGAGTTCTCTGCTTCTTCATTCGAACATTTTATGTGGATTTAAATTAAAAACATTATTTAAAATTATAAAGAAGTATGTTTACTATCTCAGTCGGTTATATAAAAATAAAACATGTTGTTTTAATTCTTTTTTCAGTGCAGTCACTGAGATTTTAAAAATATCTCTATTTAATTTTAATACGTTAAATGTTTTTAATTAAATTCCACATAAAATGTCATGAAGTATGAGATCTCTGCGAAAGAACACGAAAGAAAAAATGAGAAGACCCAGTAAATGCAAAAAATTAATTTAATAAATACTTGATATTTATTATCTCATTCATTTTATCTATAGAGTAACCTACAAAGCAACCGGAATGATAAAAATAGAACTATAAAGTAAGAAAAAACATTCCTGATAAATTTTGCTGATAAGTACTTACTTATCTGTTTGAAGGTCACCATACCTCAAATTCCATGTACATTTTATTATCAGTAGTAATGTAAAACTGATGTATAGATAGCGCATACATTTTTATATTTTTAATTTACTTAAAACGGTGTAAACAACTTAAAAAAAAGATCTATTTGTGGAAAAACCCCCACATTACAGTCGATCTTTGTTAAAATGTTTCAATATATTTACCGGAAGGCTGAATAAATTATTTTTAATACGATAGAAGAGGAAATCCTGATAATTTATGATTACAGAATCTATCGACTAGATAGATAACTTTTGTAGAGGCATCGTGAATACAAAAATACTTCTTTTTTTTAAATTTTTTTCCGAATTTGTAACAATTCATTATTAGAATAAAAGAATATCATTAATAATGATCGAAAAACTGTAAAATTATTATTACAATATACAGTAATTAATTTATGACACATCTTGTTTTTTCTTCTAGTTTTTTTTTATCAAATCTCTGGCATAATTTTCTCTAAATAATTAATTTAATGTAAAATTATTTAAAAAAAAAAAAAGAAAAGTTCATTTACTCGGTGTTTTACCGGGTACTATTAGTTATTCATTGCCACAAGACGGGAACTCTTAATTAAATTTAACAAAATATGTTATCAAAATTGTTTTAAAATTTTATTTACTTTAATTTTTTTCCCCATAAATCTTTAATTTAAGTCTATTCTTGTAATATACTGTTTGTAAAAGATGGAACTTTCAAATTACTTGAATCGCCTATGTTTTAAAATCGGAGTAAAATAATTTTTTTTTATAATCAGCCGAAAATTCAAGCAAAGTTTACAAGATTATCAAATATCAAACTAAATTCAACATTTTTTTTTTAAATGTCAATGCGGAAAAAATTTATTATAATTTGACTCTAATAGAACTTTTTAGTCAGCAAATAAAAAAAAATAAGACTTCACAAAAAATGGCTGTATATAATACAATACGCCACCTTCTGTTGAAGTATACTGCTAACCGAATAACAAAGTTTTCTGAATAAACTTAAGCCTACTCATGTCTTTAAATTTCAGTAAAACTTTTGGTTAAAAAAAAATACCGAGTTTTTTGGCCTAAGAGTTTTAAGGGGTTAATCGTATATGCATTTTCCATATAAATTGATACAAACATACAGGCGACCATTCTACATACAGGTCATCATTTATTGATAAAGATTACTTTATTCTCATATTTCATCAATAAATTTTTTTCTTTGTATTTTTCATATGTATTTTTTTTTTTTTTGTTTTATCTACAATGTTGTTTTTTGTCCATTCAGACGTTCAGATCACGTTTACATAATTTGGCTTTTTTCTTTCCAAAAATTTCTTCATTATCTGTGCTTGTTTATTTTCCTTCTTTTTTCTATCCGTTTGAGATTTCTTTTAGGTTTTTATTTTTTCTTGAAACTTAAATTCATCAATCGATTTTATAAGTTAATTTCTTTTATATATATAAAAATTTTGTTTATTTTAAATTCCTCGAGTTTTTTCAATCTGTGTTTTTTATCAATTTGTTTTTGTCTTTTCTTCATTAATAAAATTAAACAATTTTTTTTCAATATGTTATTGTTCATTCTCTATAAAAGTCCATAGAATTTTATCTTTCTTTTCCTCAATGTTGTTTTAATATTTTTTATAGCTCTTTCTCATTTCTTAATCAGTAGATTCCATTGTTTTATTTCTGACCGTAGATTTTTCAGAGAATTAAAAAAGTTTCCCTTAAATTATTTTTTCGGTAGTTTTAAAGCTTTTCCGTTTTATTTTTATCATATAAAATATTTTTTTTTTAGAAAATTTGTCTAAGTAAAAAAAGCTTTGTTTACTATAACTTAAAAAATCTTTAATTACAAGGAATGGTATGTTATATAAAGATTCTTAAAATATTTTCAAAAATGTTTTCAGGACAAATCTCTGAATAATTTTAGTATTCCCTACTCTTGTTAATCAAAAATGATCTTCTGACATATTGTAACTCATTTTGGATTCTATTAAAAAACTTATTAAAACTAAAATAATGCCTAAATAATGCTAAGTTTTGGGCGCCGCGATGTTTTAAATACGCTTTTCAACATAAAAATAATGCTTCATATAAAAATAATGATAATTAATGAATTTTTTTGTGTAAAAACGGTACGCGCGAGAGTTAACAGTACACAATATAACAGCCCATAAAGTTACAGCAAAAATGAAACAATGAACTGAAAACAACACGCGTTTGTTATCGAAGCCTTATAAAAAAAATAGTGATTCTGTTTTTTCAACCCAGTTTGCCTTTCACTGCCATTTCGATAATTATCTTCAAAGATCCGTTCCTAACCATAATTCAATAAATCTTTGAGTCAAAAATTTTAGTCAGTACTTACTGATTCAGTAACAGTTATTACTTACTGAAGATATTGAAATGATCGAGGTCGTTTTCCCATAACGGAGGAAGATTTCTAGGGAAGTTGGCTAGCAAAACCGACGATGTTCGTTGGGAAAACAGCAGCCAACAACAATTATCAGTTACAGAGTGGTTACATCAGGATTTATATTTTAACATATACAGAATGGCCGCTACACAAAAGTTCAATGCTCGAGACCCTTACTGTTAGGAAGATTTTTTTTTCAAAATTTATTTTTATGATTACCCAGAAAAATTTAAAGCAGATTATGTTCATGACAGATGAAAATATTTTGAATTTTTTAAGTACCGTACAAAAAAATATTTTTCGTTACAGGTCCGATCAGAATACTAATTTAAATCACGGATGATTACTACTTATTGGAAGAGTAATATTCTTTTGGTGTGTATCATTGCAAGAAATAATAGGCCAACACCTTAAAAATTATGATGTTGTAACTAATAGTTCCAGGGGGTTGTATGAAAATTCGTGCTTTTCAAATCTCTAGTTCCGTTGATATACCATCGTACAATGAGGCCATTACGCAAAACAGCATGGGCGATAATGACAGCGTTAAGGGAAATTTTCAAGGTCTTGCCGTGTCCCGATCCGCTAATATTTAACGGTCTTACGCGTTCCCCAAATGTTTCTGGATCTAATTTTTTTTTTTGGAGCTATCTAAACAGTACATTTTCGGTACAATGCTAAACATCATCGATGAACTGAAAGAGATGTTAAAAGGATAGTTTATAGATAACCTTAAAAAAATTTTGAAGCGAATCGAAAGAATTTTCAAACTTGAATGTCTTAATGTTTGAAGAATAGTGATGACGAACCATGATGTAATCTTAAAAAAATAAATTTCTCATAAAAAGTTACTTTAGGTAATAAATGTATACATAAATTCAGGAGAAAAGAATATATATATATTTTTTGAAATAGTGATGTATTTACAGGACAACTGTTATTGTGTTTTTCAATAATTTTATGGAAATAAATATAAACGTCCATACAAATTCATAATTTAAAATAATTTCCTTCCTTTCTGATAAAGATGTTAATTTATTACTTTTAATATGAATAAAATTAGTTAAGTCTCTTGATTTATACGCTATATATTTTACTATACATGTGACGCATGGAAAGCACCTGAGATACAAAAGACATTAATCAGAGTATCTCTGAAATTAATGATGTTAACTACAAACCAGTCCTTTTGATAAAACAGATTTAAGGTGTCAGTTATCAGACATCATCTGGACTTAGGTGGAGTATACTTGCCGGCCTCCGTAGCGCTAGTGGTAGCGTCTCAGCATTTCATCCAGAGATCCCGTTTCGAATAACGGTCAAGCATATGGCATTTTCATACACGCTACACATAATTCATCTTCATCCTCTCATGTAATACCTAACGGTGGTTCTGGAGGTTAAAAATAAAACAAACAAAAGAGGAAACCACTTGACTTCCTACTTGCAAAGCGTTGTATGGGTTGGTTGTTTATGTCACTTCGAGGGAACAAGAAGAAAAAATATATTGAAGAATATAAATTGCTGAATATATTTTGTTCACCTCAGGAAATGGCCATATATGATGAACATAATTACTTTTAGAGAAAGTAACAATGATTGGTGTCGCTTGTAGTTAACATCTAATATAGGTCACAGCTGCAAATAGAGAAAAGTAAAGAATAATAACAAAGAATTAAAGCAAACAAAGACCTAATAAAATTACGGATAATTTTCTCAAATGTATAAAGAAAAAAATTCTAAATTATACTAAACACAAGAATTAAAAATAGGTCGAAATTTTCTAAACTATATTTATCATATCTAATAATAATTATTTGAAAAGAAAAAAAATTTTAGCAGCCTATTGTAAAATGTAATCACAGTCATGGTAGTGAACCGAATATCACCGCGTTTAAAGGCAGCGGATGAGACCCCGGTTAGCTCTTAAAAAAAATAGGTTACAAAAAAAAGAATAAATAAGAAACGATGTTATAACAACAAAAAAATTAGATATAATTCACGGTTTGACTACCGGCAGGTGGGTGCAGGTGCATGCAGTCGAACAAGTGGTGGCAACTTTACCATATAATATAAACTAGCAACAGTGTTAAATGAGCGTAAAAATCAACATGAAAAATCAAAATAGTCTACCTAATTGTGTAGAAGGATTGCAGGAACAGAGCATGGCTGGGCATGGGCATTTGATTCACCATGCGAACGATGCTGCTATATGATGCGGCTGAAATTATATCGCCATCAAATTTTTTTCTTTTTTTTTGTTTCTTGTATTATTATGCTTTACAGAGCATGAATGTAATGAGATTCCTAAACGAACAGAACACAATTAGTGACCATAACTGAGGGGGATTTTGATATTACTCCCTAATGGAATACCAGAAAGAGCGAGAGAGAACATTTATAAGTTAGGGTGATGGACGTCAGGTGGAAGAAAAGGGGATGTGCTAACCAGTATAATAGTTTCCAACGTTTACTTTACTACAGAACTGACGCTTTCATTCTTTTACTGTTTATAAGTTACATTCTACTTCATAAAAAAATTCCACGAATACTTTTTATTCTATATTGATTAAATTTAGGTTAATGAAATGCCAGTTCTTTTTAATATTAAAGTATAAATTTGTAATAAGTAAACCAACAAAAATTAGAGAATATTTTATTTGTGATACATTAGTATTTTGTATTTTTTATTTATTTTAGTTTTTTTTTTTTTTAAATTACTGGATGTTAAGAATGAATTACATTTTTAAAGCAGCTCTACTAAGAAAATACTACGTTGATCAATCATAAATCTCTCTCTCTCCTCCTATATATACAGGTGTATCAAAACTGCACGGCAATCTCTCGGAAACGGATTCTATATCTAAAAATAAGAAAAAAGTTT
>JAAAKQ030514818.1:0-11898 GCA_010016005.3 Zanna intricata
GTTCAGATAGAGGAATCACTTTAATATTTGGTAAGCATCTTTGTAATAAAGTTTTAAAAGTAGCAAAATATCAGGACTTAAATACCTTTGCAAATTACAAAATGGTGGTCACATGTATTTTTCAATCTGTTATATCTGCATAAATGTAAGTTTTATCAAAATGTATGTTTTGATAAAATATTAAGACTTTTATTTTAAACAAAATGACATTTTATTTTTTTAAATCTGTTAACAAATAGCGGAGTTATGGCAGAATATTAATGTTGTAATTTTGTGTCTGTTTCATGTCCTTCACTTTACATTCAACTTGAATAAATATTAGTTGTTTTTATTTAATGTAAATTCTAGTACTATAAATTAGTATGAAATTAAGCAATAATTTTCTCAATTACAACACAAATTTTCTGTCATAATTCAGCTATTTGTTAACTGATTTAAAAAAAATAAAATGTCATTTTGTTTAAAATAAAAGGCTTTCATACTTTAGCAATAACATACATTTAGTTAAAACTTATATTTATGGAAATATAACAGATTGAAAACTAAATATGGCCACCATTTTGTAATTTGCAAAAGTATAAGTCCTGATTTTTTGCTTATTTTAAAACTTTAATACAAAGACGCTTGCCAAATATTGAAGTGACTCCTCTACCTGAACTTGAGATATAAATTTTTAAATAAAAATGACAAAGTGGCAGACAGGAGTAGAATGAAGGTAAAATTGACATTTTTCCTAAGAATATTTTTTGTTTAGTTTTACTTGTTGAATCCGAAAAAGTATAGCCAACCCCCTTTTTAAAAACACCTGTATATTAACTAAAATATTGTAATTGGAATATTTGTGAATATTGCCTACTGAGACATACTTTCTATACTAAATTGTTACAAAAGAAAATATTTTTTATTTAAACCAATCACATTAATTTAATTATCACAATGAGCACAAACACTGAGATATATGTAACAATGCATAACCATAAATATATATTATTACAATGCTTTAATATCAGTCTGTGACCGTTATTTGACAGCTTCTTTTAGTCTGTCATCATTTCTCAACAGGAACACTTAAATATTTTAAACAAGCAATAGTCACTGGAGCAATGGACTTCAAAATGAGCAACTAAAAACAAATTTCTACAATAAAAATTTTACACTGTACCTATTGCTACCTATCACTTGTTTTGGGTAGTATGGTGCAACTCATGGAATTTCACAATAAGCCATGTTCCTAGCAATACTGTCAACTCTCAATAAATTGACATTTTTTAATCCAACACCAATTACTAGTCTATTATCTAGACCATTATTATATTGGTCTGACATTAAAGTGGCAGTAATCTGACACTTTTTGTCTTAACTGCTGAGGCATTTTGTATAATGCTACTATTTTTTTTTATTCTGATTTTTGTGCACACCATCACAACTGATAAAACAAAGAGACACCACAGCCAAGTGGTGAATATGTTTTAAGTGAGTAGGCCATGGTTAAATGGAATACTCTAATGAATTACAGTACATATGTCTTCAGTTGAGCATGTAGTGCCATCAGCTGGCAACTTGTACAATACCAGGGTTTACAGATGGCATTAAACTTCTTTCAATATTTTACTACATGTCTCAGTACTACGTTTGCCAAGTTTAATTGTCACATTTGTTTTAATATGTCAAGTTTTCCTTATTTTAAACAGAATCTGAACTTTGTTGTTTTTAGTTTTGAAGATGGTGAAACCACAAAATGTAAGAACATCATGCTAAGTTTATTTCAAAAAGCAGAAATTCTTTCTGTTTTGTCAAAGAATTGACAAAGGTGAAAAAATTGGTCTCATAGCTTCACTATATGGAATTGGACATGCAACAATTTATGACTTGCAAAAAATCACATAAAAATAAAAAAATTTGTAAAAGATGTCAGTGGTAAAAGTGATTGAAACATATTAAAATCTGGCACGTTCCCATTAATGGAAGATGCATTTTAAGGTTGGTTTATCCAGCCATACAAACACCTCTTTCTGGTGAAATTGTCAAAGAAAAAGCTAATCTTTTCTATAAAGAAATGATGAAAAAAGAAGATTTCCATGCATGTGATGGGTGGTTCAACAAATTCAAGAAGTAATATGGAATCTGTTTACTAACCACCATAGATGAGAAACTTTCTTTTAAGATTTTTGCCGTTGAGCTGTACCAAGAAGAATTTATAAAAACAGTCCAAGAGTTAGGTCTTGGTCCTGTCTAGGTTTATAATGGCGATAAGAAAGGGTTATTTTGGAGACTGCTACAAAAAAAACATTCATCCATTGTGCTGAAAAGAGCACACTAGGCTGCAAAATATAAAAAAACAGAATTACGTTTATGCCTTGTTCAAATGTGAGTGGGACCTGTAAACTTGAATCTCTTGATATAGGCAAGTCCAAAAATCCTAGGGCTTTGTAAATTGTAATACTTCCTATAAAATACAAAAATCAGAGCCAAGCATGGATGACCAGGGAAGAATTTTTTGAACGGTTTATTAGTTCGGATCATTAGTAAAAAAATTCCTAAAACAAAGACAGTTACCATAAAAAGTATTGTTACTTTTAAACATATGTACAAAACATGCAGATGAGGAAGACTTAGAAAGTAAAAATGCATTTACCCTTGTCTTATTTCTTCCATCAATGTTATGGCTATCATTCAGCCAATGGATCAAAATGTAATGCAGATGGTTAAGACAAATTAGAAAAAAAGTCTAAAATATAGTGTAATGAATAAATAGGAAAATACATCGGTTTTCAAATGTTTGAGAGAAACAAATCTTAAAGATGTCGTGTTTGATCTCACACAACCATGGGAAAATATTCCTGCCAAAACAATAATGTGCTTTTTGAAATCTTATGGCCAATTCATCCTGTATTACATTTATATGGAAAACACAAAAATCAGTGGAAAATGAACAAACACCAATGACATCTCAAAATAGTGATTTCAGTCCTGATGCTAAAATAATGACATTAGAAAGTTGCTAGCTAACTGTGTAGTCAGGTTGACTCAGTAGAACTGACAAAAGGTGACCGGGAGATAATTGAAGAAGTCCTGGATCAGTACTATGATAACAGCGAAAACGCGACACATTCGCCATCGATTAGTACCATAGGTCAGAAATGTGCTTTGAGTGCATTTAACATGTGTACCAAGTAGACTGAAGAAAATGAAACAACAGCTGTCGATATTTTAACATTAAAATATTTGTGAAGAAGTAATTTTAAACTGCCCATTAAAGCAAAAAAAACAACTACTGACCTGTATTTTTCTGTTAAGCAAGTAGAGTTAGTTGATTATTATTTTCTTAATCAAATTACATCAGTTATTCAAATTAATAAATCCATATGGAAGTACGTGATGTTTTCTATTGGTTACTACTTTGAAATTAGGGTAATTCCAGTAATCCAACACCAAGGCTGTTCGATATGAGTTGGATTAACAAGAGCCTACTGTATAAAAGTTTTATCAGTGTAATCAGTTCTAAAGTGAATTTTATAGATTAGGTAACATTTTATTAAGAAAATTTTTTTTAGTAAATATCAGGAAAAACATGGCTATGGCAGTACAATTTATAACAATTACATTTCTTGATATTAATTTTAAAATGTGATGTTAAAAACTCTAGCATGTAATAAAATTCTACTTTTATCAATGCATGATGATAAAATCAATCATTCACGGCTGTTTATAATATTAACTTTAAAAACAATAATTTAGCACAGTGTATAAGGATAAATTAACTATAATTAGGAAAATCTACTCTATTAGTGAATCATAATCAATTTGTTCTGATGTAGGCAATTTTGTATTGCTCAATAAGCATCACTGAATATCAGTTTCAATAATCATACAGATACAGTTAGCGGCAACAATCTATTATTCTAAACTACACAGACTCAATTAATATAATAAGATAGCAGTTCTAAGTGAGAAAGCATATACAAGTGAAGTTTTTATAGATCAAGGGATTCTTTCTGTTAATTTCTAATCTTAATTTCCAAGTTTTTCATATCACACATTTCAAAATTAAAAGTTTACAAGAGAGACTGACTCATTATTTTACTTATTGTCTATATTTCTGGGTACATTACTACTTGAAGGAACAAGCATGTTGTACAAAACATACAGTAGATATGCAGATCAACTAAATACTTGTAAATAAACACCCACCATAACAGAAAAATACAATTAAAGATTTGTTATAATTACAAATTACATGAAAACTATAATAAACAACTGCTGTAAGTCATTAACAAACAAACATCACTGACATAAAAACAATACAACCGAACACATTTAATAGCTACTGCAGATAAAGGAACGCAATAACCATTTAATTTCTAAAAGGTAGACCCAAAATGAGAGATATACTGGAAGCAGAAGATTGGATAAGTAAATACAGTAAACCAAAAATATTCTATTACAGGAAAGAGAAAAGAACGAAAGAAATTAATATACTAAACAACAGAAGGGACCTAGCACGCCAAGATAACTCATTTACTCTCAGAGGAAGAAAACAAAAATTAATAATATTACACCAATGATGTAATACCATAGAATCATAATAACCAAATCTCATAATCTTATGGTAAAAGCCCACAATACTGATTACCATAATTCCAATTTTACCAACAATTTTCATGATTTTGCTTAATTGAAGCTTGTCAATTTTCACAAATTGTCAAGCTTCAATTAAGCAAAATCGTTTCTCTATCTTTTCCAATTTGAAAGTACATCAATTAACAATCTACAAAACGATGTTAAAACCTACAATTATTTAAGGATTTATTATTTCATTTCAAGAAACAATAATTATAAAACATCTACTGTTTTACATAAAACAAGAAAAGTAGAAAAATCAGTTATAGTAAAATATAGAATTGTGTTCACATTTACATTTGTACTTTGTGTGCTAAAAAAAAAAAGAAAAAATTTTTTGCGAAAGAACACTGCACACTCCTTACATTTTGTATTTTGTTCTGATTTTTGTCAAATGAGATAAGGACAAACCCGGTGAGGTCCTTCATATGAGAACGGGTGAGGATGACAAGCTTAGGATCAGTGTGAAAAAGATTCTGCCAACATATTAAACAACACACTACTATCCAAAGTACAGGGTGAGGTAGTCGCAGAACATAGTAAGGAAGGCAGACCCTGTCAATCAGCAGATAAAGGATCTTAAGCAAGACTTGACTGCTGAAGACATAGTAGCAGACATTACACTGCAGCTGGAGATGTGGAGGCCAGAGACTTCAAAGTCACATCTATCAGACCAGCATACAGCTGCAAAAATAATGCCATGAACTGGTTTCTGCTAAGGTAGCCAATTTACTTACTGGCAAGGGACAAATAAAGATTAAATGGGTCCATTGCACGGTCTGAAATAGGGCAGATGAGAATTAGTACTGCTGCTGGGATACTGGCCCCAACATACTTCATGTCACTAATAGCTGCCGGAATGACGGTTTTTCCTGGACTGAGGTTGAGATGTTATTTTCTTCAGTGTTTACGCTTTGCCCAACATCCCCATCAAGACTTTTACTGAACTGCTAGATGAGATAACAGCCACGGTCACAAGAAGAGGGCCCAGGGTTAACATGATAATGATGATTTTAATGTCAAGAACAATAGCTGGGATGGCAGATCACTGACACCACGAGTTATTATGGAGGACGTGATTAATGGACTGGGATTCCACCCTATCAATAAAGAGGAGATAACAACCTTAGTGAAAGGAGACTGTGGCTCCTGGCTAAATATCACCTTTGTTAGTGAGACTTTACTAGGCAAAGTGAAGGGCTGGAAGACTTTTTCAAAGGAAGAGCCACTAAGTAATCTCAGAGAAATCATGTTTGAGGACAGGGTCCTGTGCCCAAGATGAGAGCCTATAGCTCTTATTCCTTTGGCTTATTTGCACTTTATGAAATCGGAACAGTCTGCAGATGCCTGATGCAGGTGTCTCCCCTAAGGAATGGTTGAAATTACAAGAGAGACCTTTTGAAGATTGTTTAACAAGAAAAGGGCTTTCTATACATGGTGTGCAGGGTGTACTGGTGGAGCCAAAAAGTGGCTAAACTAGCTTGGTTAAAAGCCAGGAGGGGACTACAAAGGACCAATCTCTGAGGATAAAAGAGGCCCAGCAGAGGCTGAAAGACCAATTAAAAGTATGTCAGAAAGATTAAAAGACGGTTAAGAGATAGAGGTGGAAGGAATTGTGAATTGCAGGAGGATAATATCTGGGCAATGCTTATCACATTGTCACAGGAAAGCTCACACGATGGCTTTCAGTACTACTGGCTAAGCTGCTTACCCTTTTCTTCCAGCTGCTGTTCCTGGATGAAGGATACTGCAAGAGGGAGGAGATTGTAATCAAGAATATCCCTCTCTTCACTCTGGATGACTTGCGGAGAGCGTATTATGCAGACATGAAATGTGGCAAAAGCCCTGGACCTGACGATATACCGATTGAGGTGGTCAAAGTTGTGGTTGTGGTTGAGGCTGAGCCCTGGGGAGCGCTGAACATTTTCAACTTCATTCTGCCTGCCATGGGAGGTCATCTTCTGTGGTGGGGTACAGCTCATCTCCGATTAATCATACTGGCCTAACTCGATAGATGGACTGTTGAGGTCAGAGCTGACAGTGAAGTCACAGTCCTTACGAGCTATGAGTGCAGCCACAATGCACTGTCATGGGGTTACCATCTGGAATTTGGCCGATTGCCTATGCGAATATCGGGAGAAGTCAGGTGGAGGTTATGACCAAGGGCAATGCCACAATAGAATTGGTGACAACATAGCTTGTGAGAAATGGACTTAAACTAATGGCTGAAAAGCTCAGACAATTGTCCACTTTGAGAGAAGGCAACTGTTGCCAATCTGGGTACGTGTGGGTAACTGCGAGCCCCCACATGCTCAGGCTGAGACTCTATATAAGTCCAAGAAAGTCCTTTAGATGAAGGGAATGTATGCCAGATGGCACTGAGAATCATCTCCTGCTGTAGGACTATCTTCATGAAGGCTGCATGTATGGTGACTGGGATCCCCCTCAATTGAACTGATGGAGATTAGATTTCATGAGTGTTGGGGAGATCCTTAATGAAAATCCAGATGAACAGCTGACGCTTGTTAGCAAGATGCTAATGATAGTAAGAAGGTTAGGATAGTGCAACAACAGGCAGGTGGTCCCATAGGTTGATACGACAAATGAATCAAATGGACTTTATTCTATGGTCAGAATTACTTATTGCATAAAGATTAAATAGAAATAAAAAAGCAAAGTATATATTATTTTTTAATGATGTTTGTTTCATTTAAAAAAGCAACAAAATATTTTAAAAATATTTCTGATTGAATTTTTAGCAGAAGTGCATCTTTTTTATTTACTGCAGAAGAAAAACTTACAGATTCATTTATGAAAAAATAATTTTTGATGACTATATAGCAACCATTCTAAAAGTTTGAAGTTAGAGAACATTTTCCAAGTGAGAACAAGCAAGAACAAAACCAACAGTTCAGCTCAAAGGAGAAAACAAAAATATTTAATAGTTGTAAATAAAAACGAAATTTGAAAGGTATTTTTACAAAAAGGCAGATTAATCTAGAACAACAGAAATATAAAACATTTTTCAATAAAAGAAAGTTGTAAAAAAGCAGTCATAAAAAAGCAATTACTACAAAAATTACTATTCTAAGTCAAAGAAACAAGAGAAAAGTAAAGGAATATCCATACCTGTAAAATGAAAAGTTTAAATTTGACCAAGAAAAAAAACTCTTTATTAAATATAAAAACAAAACCTTATTTAAGTACCAAAGAAAAACTGTAAAGTTTAAAAAACTTGAAAGTTTGAGAAAGTTCTAAGCATAAAAGCAACTAACTTCTACTGAAGTAACTTGAGAAAAAATATTTTCAGGGAAAATATATTTTAGTAAAATTAAGAAGAAAAACTTTAGTCTAAATAAAACCTTTACAGAAAACATAATAATTAAAAGGAACTAAAGAAAAGGCACAAAAAACGAATGAAAACTATAATATGAGGTATTTACAAAAATTAAACGAATAAAGGAAGAATTCTTTACTGAAAATCGTATTTTTTATTTCTTCTCAAATTTCTTTTTTAATGCTATTTTTGTGTTAAATGCCTTCTAAAATATAGGAATTTACTAAATTTGGACTCAATTTTTATTTTTATTTCTATTTTTCTAATTTTGAGAAGAATCATGAAAATGCAAAAAGGATATAACTTTAAAACTATTGAATAAAAGAATTATATGAATTTGGGCACATTTTAAAGTCATTAAACAGTACTAAAAAGCTGGGTATACCTAACATTATATCTTCATCAAGTTACATAATTAAAAAATCATCAAAATAATTCTACCTGAATCAAACAATGGCCTCTCATTCTAACAATTAGCAAAAAGTCCATTATATCGAGAACATTGTTAATATAATAAACAAGTGGCAAAAGTTTCAAAGCACAATCATAAATAATTTTTGAGATATATATTAAATTTTACCTTTGAAAAAGTGAAAAGTCAAATCTTTGGAAAACAGCACTCACAGTTCACTTACATTGTTGGTCAATACAAGGTCACTTATATATTTGTAAAACATTTTTTTTATTTACTATAAACAATTTATAGACGGATTACCAGACCTGAATAAGAACTTAGAGAAAAATGTAAAGATGCAGAAAATAAAATATATTATGCTTCAATAATTAAAGGGATGTGTTGGGGACTAGTTCTGCAAGCCAAGAGTATAAATACTGCCAGGTACCAGCGGACAGAGTCAGTAGTTCTGTAAAGCCATGTTCGATGCGTTCATGATAACAGTGATGTCAGTAAGCATGTGGTAATATGGTAATAACAGTGAAGAGTACATCATGAGAATTCCAGTATGGATAGTGGGTGGATAAAAGAAGTTGTTTGGTGAGTAACTGGCAAGCAGTAGTGAAATCTAATCTATTCACTAATCTATTCATTCATAAAGTGTTACCTTACACTTACTACTATCCTGTTTAATCTGAATTATTATTTTTGTAATTCATTATTATTATTATTAATAATATTGTTATTGTAACTATTAATTTTATTATTTATTTTGTTCGTATGTCTCTAGAGTAATAAATTGTACTTATAAGAAATTTTTAGTTGGCTAGTGTCTCAATATCCTTGTCATATGCGACAATAATAATCCTTGTAATATGCAACATGCGACAATATATACTGTACATATTCTTCTAAGAAGTTTATGTTTTTAAAATTCTTCTGCTTCACATGACAACTGTTCTTTTCTTTTTCTCTTGCATCTGAGCAACCTTCAGCTATTTTCTATATATTTCATATTTTTAACACTTACAAGCTTTAGCTAGTCATAATCTTTTATAAAATAAATTATTAAGCGATTTTAGCTGTACTCAGCCAGCAGTTTTTTGGAAAGTGGCTAAGATCTTTAAAAATCAAGTATTACTAACATACAACTTTATATAAACCAGTTACTAAGCTTACCTAACCTTCTGAAGTGAATATAGTTTTTGGACAATTAGTCCAGATAATATTATGTAATACTTCGTTTGTATTTTACCAGTCATTCAACTTTTTAGTATATCTGGTGCTAGTCTTTGATATAAAGGTAGAGTTCTAGTTAAAATTTTCTCTGTTGGAGGAGTTTTTAATTTGTCTTTATGCGATTAAGGGATTTCATTTCTTATTATTGCTCTTTGAAAGAGACACCAAGAATCCTCTCCTACAGGATATTTTCCATGATTTGGCTGCTCATCAGTAGATGACTGACAGTGATAAGAGTGAAAAATGCTGCCTTTTTCACGTCTTCAAAATTGCCAATGTTCTTTTGGATACTTTTACTAAATAAGCAGTTAATTTTTTATGATAGTTTCTGTCAAATTTCTGTGCATTCTTACTCTAACTGGAGCATTGGTACCTACACTACCTTTTACAATTTTTCTTAGGCATATTCCCACTCTTTTCACTATATGATTCAGGTATTCAATCTTCTTTACTTTGTTATCACCATCCTAGACTAATGTTATATAATGACAACAACTCTTTTGATCGTGACCAGATTCTTTCAGGTGCCACTATCTCCATGGCAGGAAAGAAATTGTTCTTACTGTCTCATTTCTGTTTGTGTTTCATCCACATTATATTATATGCTTCTGAATCATTAATGAATTCTGTTTTCTTTTTTCACATATATCGCAGTACTTTGATAACAATTTAAAATGTATGACAAGAACAGTCACAACTTCAGCACCAAACAGTATATTTGGATATAAAACCATGTTTTTGTCAGCTTCCATCATAGCTAATAGTATTATTATATTAATTATTTTTCCTTCATTAACTACTATACTGAGCTTTTTCTATCTTCACCTTATGCCTCTTCAAGTGCTTTTAGAACATTTTGTTAAGTGTTATGAAGATGAAAATATATTTATTAAATGATTAATTTTGCATTGCTTTCATGCTCATACACATACTAAAAGACTAATGTTCTGTGCTCCTTTCCCATCGATGCAAAAGCCTGCAACAATTTATATCAAAAGCTTTTCCTGTTGATCCATTTTTAGTTATATAAATCAACTGTTAAAAATTGATTCTGCATCACATGATAAACAAGAAATTTATAGAAAATTAGCAGAATCTGTTGGGATTTAAAATTGTTACACCAGTACTTCTTAAAAAACATTCTTTACATAGGAATGTGGAGATAAACTTGGATAGTCTATTCAAATCCACTATATACTGGGGCATCAGAATCAATCTTTACTAATGGGCACTAACTGTCATATAGCACAAATCCATTTGGATTTATCATATATTTATGATAATATAATATATAATCATATATTTTAGTAAAAGGCCCTGGGGTTTACGTTATGATTCTCATTTAGACTGTCACTACTTTCAAATGTACTATTTATTACTTGTCACTCACATAACCTTATTTTCATTGACTTGCCATTTTCTAATTTTTCATTTGTTGCCTTCCAACTTTTTCTTATATTACTTCAGTTCATTGATGACAAAGCTTTTTTAGCACTTTTACTCTTCCCATTGCTATTCACACTGAACTCATCAATCAATAGAAAAAAACAACTATATTTCTGAAAGAAGGGTATTTCTGTAAGATGTGTATTTTATTAGATAAATATAATTAATTCACCAAATAAACTTGAAGCTATTTGAGAGAAAATATCAGAGCATTTTGTAATGAAAGAAAATTCCAAGCCTGAGGATCTGAAATCAGGATCTTTCAGTTAAAAGATTCAGATGTTACCATTCTGCCATGGAATTTACAAAATATGTTCAATGATGGTCATCTGTACTAACTTCATTAAGAGATGGCAGTTGGTCATAAACATCCTGCTTCATATGCATTTGTTATTTGCTTTGGATCAGGTACAGTCCTTTTAAGTTTGTTTATTCCTCACAATCACTAAGTAGCATTTATTCTATGTATATTTTGAAACAGTTTCAATATACCTTTTAAAACATTTTGTGGTGATAAGTATTTCAGTTTAAATGTTCATTTTGATGTTTATTTAAAAAGGATATCCATATATGAGAAACAACATTAATTTTTTGTATATATAACTTCTTTGAATAATTATTAAGTATATTTAATATGATATGATTAACTTTCTGACTAGGACTCTTCATATTTGTCTATAAAAAAAATCCAAAATTTCAATTTAAATATTATTAAAAAAAATTAATTGAAAATTTTATCACTTTTCAGCAGCAGTAAAAGTGCTGAAGTAAGCACGCGATCATACAGTTTTAGACAAATACTTTAGCCATTAAACACGCTAATTTTCACTTTTTACAAGGGAGGACTTTATTATCTTGCATG
>JAAAKQ030514829.1:0-19410 GCA_010016005.3 Zanna intricata
CACACAATTAAGGCTCTGCGCTGGGCACTCCTTAAATTTAGAAGAAGCGCTCTGTTTTGATCCAACCTATGCGCCCAAGCCATGCATGTCTGATAAGTTTTTTTTTTTGTATGTGTGGGTGTTCGTTCATGTATGTATTCACGTCTAGGGTTCAGGAGACCCCGTGTATCCTCATCGCCGTCCATCCGCAAGCCGGGACGTGTGACGACTCAGCAGGAGGCTGACCCTCTCCCCGACTCCTCCGTGTAAGTGTAACTCCTCCATGTAAGTGTCAGGATATCATTGAAGTGAAGTTTCTTAAAGGAGGCTTCGAGGTAGGGAATCATTCAGATTTTTGGGTTCCTTAGATGTCGAAACTTTAAGATACGGTGAATACCATGTGATAAGATGATAAAAATCTGAAGGACGCGCGCATATCACATTCAATTCACGCGGGTGAGACAGCGCTAACGGCGAAGGTGGGTACTAACTATACTAATGTAATTTCATAAATTACATAGAAGGAATTTCGCTTTATGATCGGCACCGGTGTAGCCGGCAGTTTTAACTCGCCAAGTACCGAGTCAACGGAACGGTTGAGTTCGAGACATAGCCAGACTGTTACGTTTTTATACTTTACATATTATATATTTAGTTACTTCTACCACTCTACTGTGACGACGTAGCAGACGACTACAACAACACTTTTGGGGTGGGTGTGTGATTTTTCAAAACTTTTTTTTTGAAAATATTGTTATTTTTTAGGTTGTTACAAATATGCCTAAGAAAAATATGACCTTAATTAGACCAAATCTCGAGATACTGAGGGTAATATTCTCTACAGCCACACCCCCTTGACCTTTAAAGTTGAAAATTTAATGGTATCGATACCCTGATTTACCCAAGTTTTGTCACAGTCGGTCCAGTAAATTTGTAGATATAAGGTGATTTAGAAGCCAACCAACAACGAACACACGTAGATGGAAAATTTCATCCGGTTTTTTAGGTTCCTTAGATATTAAAATGTGAAGATCCGGTAAAAACCGCATACTCCCAAATTGTACTGTTTACAATACTTTATCTTCTAAAGTTTATAGCACAATCTAGACTGGAAAATAGAAATATTTAAATCAGATTAAAAGTAATTAAAATATATTCCATATCCAAAATACAAAATACTTTAATGAATTATTTTAATTAATAATTTAATTATTCTTTGTGGGTAACCATAAATTTCTTGGAAATAATTTGCATAGTTTATTAATTATAGAATAATTAATAATTAATTTATTAAAATAATTAATTAATAATTTAATAATTAAAATAGTTAATTTTGTTCGTGTGGGAGTTTTTTTATTTTGTAAATTGTTTAGTACGTGGATCAATATCTGTTTTAACTTTAATTTAGTTTTTTACTATAAGGTATTAATTCCGTTGAAAATTCTGCAGAAAGAAAATGAAAATGGATTTCTAGCCGGAAATTTAAATCCAGTTTTGCTCATTCACGAAGTTTAAGGTTGCGGCTATTTAGCCTAAAACATTATAGAAACTTTTTTCAATTTTTATTTCCATTAAAAATTTAGAATTTTTATATTTTAACTAAAAAAATGTTTCAAAAGAATATTTAATTGATATTTCAATTTTATTTAATCGCCATAGGGGCTTAAAAAAGTTTAAGTAAACTTTGTGAAGCTTTCTGGACCGGTCTTTTGGTAATTGTATATGGTCTGAACTTAGTACATAACGAGTGAACGGATAACGGATATAATAGTGAGTTTTATTTGATGTATTTGTATTATAGGTTGAACCTATAGAAGTACAATAACTCTAAGTGCTATAACAAGTTTCAAGGAGACATACGTCACCGTTTTAATAGTAAACAACGACGTAGAAAAAGTTTTGTTTATTTGAGGTGAGTTCAAGTCCTCAGCGGTTATATAAGGGGAAACCCCTTTTCGTAAATATCTTTTGACCCATT
Source organism: Zanna intricata (assembly GCA_010016005.3). Taxonomy (NCBI): domain Eukaryota; kingdom Metazoa; phylum Arthropoda; class Insecta; order Hemiptera; family Fulgoridae; genus Zanna; species Zanna intricata. The sequence goes on from JAAAKQ030514829.1 coordinate 1,958, forward strand.
AACCCAAAAGCCTTCCCCCCAAACAAAATTTTTTGGCTCCCCAAAAAGTTATTTCTTCCTTTTTCAATCTCTAATAAATTTTTACCCTCTACATTTTTTTCACTCAATTTTCGAAGAGATACATTTCCTGACCACGCCCAAAACCCCCTCTGGGCCCCCTTAAAAGTAGTCGATTGAGGGCTCAAATTACGTTGAATCGAGCACTTTACTCTTGGAGAAGAACAATTTTGAAAAAAATCAATCAATACGGCCATGGAGGCCAAAATCGGCGTCCCAATAAAAGGCAACCCGACGAAGTAGAGGGAAGCAGTGATGAACATCCAACAGAGGGATCGGACCTAAAAGGGATCCGTGGTTAAAAAACGAACATAACAACCTTAAAACGAAAAACAGGCAACAGTAATCTATATTTCCAGTGGTACGGTGATAAAGGACGTACGTAGTAAATATCAAGATCCTCTTCCCCTAGGATGAAGATGAAGATAAGGAGTCACCTTCGCCCTGACTCTAGACGAGAATGAAGATAAGATGATATGTCATATGATGACAGCCTTAAACACGATGCAGAAAGCCACAGGAAATAAACTACGCTTTTGTTGTTCTAAAGGTGGATTTGGGGGTGAAGATCGCAAAAATCTTAGAATTCTGGATAAGAAGAAACCTGAAAACTGCAGTAAAACTTCCAATACATTTAATAGGAACGGGAGAAAAGAAGAGCCCTCAGCCGGTTGGACCACCCTCAACGTTGGTTGCGGTGAGGAAGATGGGGACCAGCTATGCAGACCTGTTCAGATTGGTAAAAGAAGGTATTGTAATAGACTTAGCTGAAAACATAGTGTCTGTAAAGTAGGGCCGAGCTGACTATGTGCAGATCCGTGTAAAATACTCCTCAAATAAGAAGGTAGATTTAATTAAGCGACTTAATGATAGATTGAAAAACGCTTTAAACTTAGACAATCCTATAGACAGACGGACCGCGATTTACTACATCAAGAGATGGATCCCGACGTTTATGAACAGGACATCATCTAGGCTTTTAGAAAAGAAACTGGTCCTCAAACCCCCATAAAAATGACGGTGTTGAGGCCAGAGTATGGCGAGAAAAAACTTGCATCAGTTCATCTGCCGGCTAGGGCAGCTGAAAAGTTAGTGAATAAGGACCGATTAATAATCGGCTGGCATTCCTGTAGGAAAGAGAACAGGCTGGACGAGCAGAGATACATTAGATGCTGGTAACTGGGACACTTGTCTTTCAACTGTAAGGACCTGATCTCTTATGAGGATGTGCTTTTCCTGCTGAAGCACAGACCATAAAATCAGTGTAAAATGTCTAGACTGCAACCATAAAGGACATAGGACGGCAAGCTACAGTTGTGAACAAAGAGAACAACGGGTCAGAGGCTGTGACCCTCAAAGTAGCAAATGAAGTGCTTGCAAATCAACGTTGGTAGAAGAAGGGCCGCACATGACCTAGCATGGAACTTGGCTAAGCAGGAGAGCTATGAAGGTCTTTCTCGCCGAGTCCAATGTAGCAGTAACAAAAGCAAACAATTGGCTCTGTTGCAACGAATGCGACTTAGCCCGTGAGCCAATGATCTACGTCTCAGAAAAGTGTGATGTCCATACGGTGAAGACTGCACGAGGATTAATTAGTATGTCTCTTACTGGCTATACGATCGTTGGGGGATATATTTCACCAAGCAACACAGAATACAGATTCAAAGAATACCTCGATGAATTAACAAGAATTAAAAGGGAGTTACTCCATCCAGTAATTATGATGGGGAACTTTAATGCTGAAGCAGTCGAACTAGGCGGACGTAAGATAGCAAGACGCGTGTCGAAATTAGCGACTGGGTTGGACGAAGCAGGCTTGGTGTCTATTGGCTCTCTTGGAACTACTACATTTGTGGGCAGAGACGAGGGGTTGGTTATTGATTTGACTCTGGTAAACGAAGCGAATCTCCTGATCATCGGGGATTGAATAATTTTAGAGGAAGAATTTCTTACCGATCACAAAATAGAGCACCTATTCAAAATTTGAGGAATCCCTAGCGCAGAGCCTTTATTGTACGGGTGCTTAACATAATCTCCTCTGAGACTACTACCGTATTAGGAAAGGCTCTTCCAATAGATTTAATGATCAAACTTCAAGCGGCCATGTGGAAATTGTGAAGAGTCAGGAAGGCCGAGGTATTTTGCATGCGGTTTCGGGCTGGGCCTGTACAGGAGCGAAACAGCGATCTCAATGCATCGAAGCTAAATTTCGAACAGTTGCCCATCTCCCGTCTGTGGAAGAGGCTTCACAGCCTTGCGATAGAAGCATGGCAGCAAGAATGGGACACAACGACTAAGGAAAGGTCCTTATATAGATTTATATAGGACTTAAGGGAGTTTGTATGCCTCTGATTTGCTTTTAAGGGCTGCGGGAGCCCAAGTGCTCTAGAACCATGTCGATTTAAAACAATATATGTTTAGGTTCCGCCTGGCAACTGATGAGCTGTGCTTCTGAGAAGAGGTCCAGTCAAATTAACATATGTTGTTCGACAACCCCCCTCTCTTGGGGGGGACAGAACTCAGGCTACCCTGGAGCTTAGAGATCAAGGGGAAGATTGGCCACTCACTACGCCGTGTCAATGTGGCGAGAGCCGCATTGCCGGACCTATCTAGTGGGTGCTCCTTAATCCGGTTGCTGAGTTCAACCGCCATCAGTAATTATTAAGGAAAAGACTCATACCGCGATTCCGCAGGAAGCTGCTCTCAGCAAAAGGCTGGTTATCAGCCAATTATTGATAAATCCATTCGCTTAAAATGGTGTACAGGTACTTTCTGGCATACAGCGACCTAGGCATGGCAGCAAATTGCTCTCTTTTTAGTTTAGAAGTTGACGGAAGTTTTTGATTGACAAGTCATATATTTTTAGTATAGACGGGGTGCGCCTACCCAATTAGTTTAATATATGACAAATGAACGGCGGAACATATAAGCGAGTGGAGTTGTGTGCCACGCTTAGACCATTCAGGCATTTAGTTTGATCCAGTAGCTATTAGTTATTGATCGATTTAACGTTTCTGAGGTACAGAAAGCCCTCGTGGCACGGAAATTCGGTCTTATGCTCTAGGGTGACCGAATGTTGTGATAGGGGAGAAATTCCGGTAAACCAATTACCGATCACAAAGGAATAAGCTTCACAGTTCGATGAGACTTTGATAAAAAGGTGGAAAGATGGCCTTCACATCTTCCACAGCGCTTTTTCCAAGTGAGGAGCTTCTTCCAGGCGGTGATCGAGAGAATAACGAGGAACAAATAACAGATCTTGAGGCAATGCAGTTGATTCTCCAAATTGAGGAAGCAAAAGCTCGCTCTAAAGAGAATATCAATTCAAAACAAGTATATTAGTGGTATGATATCTCCCGCCTCAGGAAAGAAGTTATGCGGCATAGAAGAATCTAGCTCAAAGTAGGTGGCCGCTAAAATCAACTACACGGTAGCATAAGATAACTATTGTTATGCAATTAAACAGGCCAAGAGAGTGTCATGGAAGAAATTGGTGGACGACCTAGAAAAAGATCTGAGGAGTAGGGCATACCGTGTCCTACTGAAGGGGTTTGGTACACCTCCTTCACTGTTATCCAAACAAACTCTAGAGAAGGCAATTAGGGACCTATTTATTGTAAAACTATCCCCGTATCTGAGTATTATGTACGAGAACGCTGCCAGATTTAAGATAAAAGAATTTATAAGCTAGGTAAAGAAGATGAATTCAAAGAAGAGCCCAGGCCTCTATAGCGTGCAAGGGACTTTGTTGCAACGACTTTAAATGAAGACCTGTGGACATTTCTGGAAACGTTAAATGTTGGGGTCACTCGGAGCAGCTTCCCGTCATGTTGGTGAACTGGTGGGTTTGCTCTTATTGAGAAACCGTAATCGGATAGAGGGGAACGAAGGTTCAAATCCATATGCCTCCTTCCGGTTATGGGGAAACTCTATGAGAGACTGGTGGCCGGGAGATTAGAGGAGGAAATAAAAGACAGAAGAGGCCTTAAGGATTTACAATTCGGCATCCGGCTTCAGAAGGGGAAAATCCACAACTGATGCCCTCACATATGTCATCAACTGGGTGGAAGAGTATCAAGCGGGCACAAGGAGGACCAGGGAAATTCCCTTAATGATCCTCCTCGATGACCGAAATGACTTTGGTAACGTTCCGAGTGAGGCGATCAATGAAGGACTTCATCGAAGGGATATCAGTCCCTACTTTTGATCGACTGTTAACGAGTTTCTCCATAACCAAAGAATTACGACGATCTCAGAAGAGGGGGTGCTCTCCTATCAGATTTGGGGAGAGGTACAACAGGGGTCATCCCTGAGTTCAAAGAACTCAGGGTTGACCCCTCTGGAATACTGTTTTTCATGAGATCCTCAAAATAAGGTTGCCGGAGCAGATTAGATTGGTTGTATATGCTGATGATTTAGCAATTCTTATTAGGGAATGCACTAAGGCAGATGTGAAATACGACACAAATTTGGCCGACCACAACATTAGTAATGGGGTACGTGAGAAAGGGCTGAAGACGGAGCCCAGTAAACCATAGCCAGTGGCAATGGTGGGCCGACGGAAAGGTAGACCCATGAAAATCAGGGTGGAGGGAACCCAGGTATTGACAGCAACAAATTAAATACTTGGAGGTATGGCTGGAGAGATCCGACCTATTCAGTCACCACATTTGTTATGTAGTACAGAAGGCGGAAAAGGCGGTCAACACGTTGAGTAGAGTTATGATGCCGCATGGAGGCCTGAGGGCGTCAAAGCTGAAGCTGATGCTAGCTAGAACGACGGCATAATGCATAATGCTGTATGCATACCGGCATGGAGAAACCATGAGGAAATGTACGAAAACTACAAGCCCTCCAAAGAAGATGTTGCCTGATAATTATCAACAGACTCAGGACCATATCGACTATGGCCGCGGGGGTACTTCACCCCCCCCATCCACATTATCGCCAGACAAAGAACCAGGATATGGGAGGGACTAACCAAAGACCGCCTCCATGTTACAGGAGGAATGGCGACGTATTTGAGAGGAGACAAGGGTGGCAGCGTGGTCTAAGCGATTTGTGCCATGATTGGGCACCTGGCTGGTGAGGGAGAACGGCGAGGTAAACCTTTCCCAGTTTCTCTCTGGCCTTTTAACGAGTACTTGTATAGATTTAAAAAACTGCCAGTAAACTGGAGGAACTGCCAGTAAAGTGGAGAGAATGACACTGTCTGCCACACCTTTTATGATTGCCCCCGCTAGGGAGAGACGAAGAAGAATCTAGGGATGACTGAGATGACCCCTAAAGAAACCACCTTAATGATTTTTGAAGACCCCAGCGGATGGGAGCGGGTTAGAAGTTGGGTGGCCACAATCCTGCAATAGAAAGAAGAGGAACACAAAGAATGGAACAGCTTGTGCGTTTAGAGGTTCCGGTGGGAGGGGACAGCCCACTGTGGAGTCGTAGTTCATCCACGCTTGTTTGGATGGGTTGCGATAATGAAGCTCGGGGACTCATGATCCCTGGGAATCGGGGCCCCGAGAAAAAAATACATAAACATGGGATAAAAAGATCTGAATCAAAGGGGGTCTTTCGTACTTGTATGGAAGTCCATCATTTAAGTGGAAACGGGAAAGAAAAGACCCAGACCCGGCCGCTGGGGTCTGATGTTGGGAACATCATATCCGAATCTGACCTCTCCATCCCTTGACCTCTAACGGTGGTTAGAGGCAGGAGAAACATAATATCCAGTTCCGGTGGGGCCGAGCTTCCCTTTCGGACATACAGCCGCTGAGTGGTGAGGCCCCATTTGAGGCAGAGATACTCCCCTGGGTTGAGCAATACTTAATTGTGGATCTGACCCATGGTAGGAGGAAAAAAAAGTTTTATTCACAGCATCTGCAAACTCCACAACCGTAAATATGGGGATTTCTTCAACAACAATCTCACCGTGTCTCTATTAGTTTTCCTCCATGGGAACAGTTCCCTCTCCTCCAACTGAGTCATGGGTAGACTAGGCAAACCCTACCAAACGTGCCCATGACTATTCTGCAGGCCGCTCCGAAAGGTCTTCATTAAACTTACTCCATAAATATTGTTTTTTTGCCCGCTTTGACCTGGCAGTAGCCCTTCGAAGATCCCTCCTGGCTTCACTCAGAGTGGATATGGCCCTCTTATTCTCAAATGGTTCACTATGCCTCCTTCCTCATGTTAGTCTCCTACGAAGACTAATACACTTTCATCTTAACTCTTCTATTTCGACGTTTCACCAACACACTTTTATACGACTCTTTTGTATCCTCGCCTCGCCTCGTTCAATCAGCACTGAGGCTACCTGCGTACCAGACTGTGCTGGTCGCAGCTTAAGAGCATGGGCTAATTCCTCTTCCACATTTACTTTCTCCCATATCGCATAAACAATCTCCTCCTTTGTGGCGAGGGCTTCTATGTTTCGTATAAAAATACTTGTTTTCGCAAGTTCCGTTTGAGAGCGACTCTTACCTCTTGTACTCCCTCCTGGAGCCTCTTCGTCATTTTTTCCGGGCCTTCGTCCTTTTCCTTAAGGCGGATCCAGAGGTCCTCCCCTCGGCCCCTTCTGACCGAGAAGATCTCTTGAGTTGCCCTGCTGAAAACCAGCTTTTACTGCTTCGAGCAATCTTCGAAGGATTTTGACCCTTGTTCCGCCACCTTTACTATTAGGGTTTTAGCCCTCTCAACAGCAGTCACACTAGCAGGTTTGTCTCTCTGACCCTTCCAGGTCACCACTTTTTCCATATAGATACCCGTGATCCTATTACTTACCTAGTCTACCCGTTACATCGGTCTTGGCTTGAAGAAAAATTTCAGCAGTGTTATTTTCATGCACGGGGTATGCCTTCCTATATGATATTACCTTCCTCAATTGGAGGAATCTGTCACCAAAATGAAACTACTCCGTTCAAAGTTTTGCAGATCTTTCCTGTTGATGATGGTTGATATCTTTATACAAGCGAATAGCTAGCCCAGCCGCAACTGACCCGCTACTATTTATTTTTTTTTTGTCCGGAGATGAAGGAATGCCATTTACGCACGCCACTACGGGTATGTCGAGCTCAGACCCAGGCCGCTATCCGTCCTGGGCTAGCAACCAGGCCAAATTCAAAAAGTTTAATTTACTTTAAAAAAATAATCACTGTGGTTTAAAACCTAATAACTTATTACTCGAATGCCCAAAAAGTAGTGTAATGTATTTATGGTGAATGCATATATGTTTGTTCCGTTGTAGAAGCTCACCGGATCAACCGAATTAGATGTTTATCCACGTTGGAATCTTTACGTTACTGGGAGTTTCATAGGCTATATAAATATGAAAAGAAAACATATATATAACATATATAAACATATACACATATAAACATATATAAAACATATATATATATATATATATATGTGTGTTTAACAAAATTTAAAAATTGAAAACAAAATGATACTATACAGAATATTGTCACCGGCACGCTATATAATTATTGTTTAATAGTAACTTATTGACCAGCGTTTTTTTATTTGTTTTTTTAAATCGTTATGAAAAGTAGATTCTGTTTGTCCTATTTAGAATTAGTTACAAACCGTAATATTTGATTCAGTGATTCTAACTAAAGCGCGCGCTCATGCCCTATTTAATTCGCGTGGGTGTGGCGGTATTAGTGGTGCCGGTCGGCACTAACTGAACTAATGTAATTTCACAACTTACATACAACAAATTTCGCTTTTACGGTCGATAGCTGGTGTAGCCTCACGGCTTAATGCACCATTTACCGAGTCGACTGGTCGATCGGGTTCGAGACCTAGCCAGACACTTATTTTTTTTACACTTTATATATTATTCATTTATTTAATTCTAACGCTCACCTATGACGTAACAATCATAGCAGTAATTTAGAGCATTTTTTGGTTTGGGGTTGCAATTTAGGCAAATTTTTTTTTAATATTTTTTAATAGTGAACAAATGTTTCTAAGAGAATTATGGCCGTAATTAGGTGAAATATCGTGATACTTGAGGATAATCTTGTTCTATAGCTTTAACTTGTTGATTATTAATTTGAAAATTTAATGGTATCAATGCCCCTATATATACAAGTAATTTTACTAAATTTAATCAAAGTCGGTTTGGTTGTTATGGAGATATAAGGTGATTTAGTGGCTGACACCGAACACATACACGACGGTATGAACATTAATATCCGGAAAATTTCCATCTCGGGATTTTTTGGGTTTCTTAAGTGTCAAAAAGTGAAGATCCGCTGAAAACCGCATGTACCCAAATTGGACCGATTATTATGCTTTCCTTCTAGAATTATAGCTCTGCTATAGCACTATCTACACGAGGAAGTAAAGATGAAACACCTTATGAATTTAAGTCAGTAATAGTTATTAAATTTAAGTTTACATAGTTATAATTAAGTTTGATCTATTTGTTAGCAGAGTTGGTGTTGTTCAACAAATACAACAGGGATAACTGAATACGTCTCCAAAACTGAATTACTGTTAAGGATATATTTGATACTGTCATCTTTATAAACACATTCCCCTTTCAAATTGAAAATAACTTCGCATCAAATAGAATACATTTATAAAGTTAAGTTCGTTCAACTTATTTTATGAATTTAGCTACCACCAACGAGTTAAATAGGAATAAATTATTATTGGTATCACGTTACAGAAAAATACAGTTTAACGGTACACTATATTAAACAGTAATTTATTGATAAGACAGTTCTGATTCTTATAATTAACTATGAAATATATTGATTGAATTCTCTTTACTCACACTCAAAGATAAACAAAGTTTGTTATCTGAAATAATTTTGAATTAATTAATAATTATAGTCGTTTTGATGTCTGCATCAATTTCAAATTATGATTTAATGCAGACACATAAAGATGGTTTTAGCACAACTTTAAAATTTGAGGTTATTCATGATTCCATCATTATTTATTACAGTTTTAAAAATTTAAACCGTTGGAAATAATTTTTAAAAGTTTAAATCACTGATATTGTCTTACATTTACTTTTTAAAATAATTTGACAAATGTTTTTGTTTGTTTGATCAGTTTCTCTAAAAGTAGTCATTCATCATTCCAGGATCCCATCTTCAATGGTACCGATGCTCTACAGTTTAGAATATCCTGATAGAAAAACTCTCCTCGCGTTTTTCGGGGGAAAAATTCTAGCTGGGAGTGGAGCAAATGAATTTTTAATGATATCCTACATCCTAAACGTTTGTAGTTTTCTAACAGTTTATTAATCATAAATCATAGTTTACATCTTTTCTGTTGCCTAGAAAACCACCTAAACGTATATAAATGCTTCCATACAGCTAGTTCACATTTAATAAGTTTATCGTCAAACGTTGAGTCATTAAGCGGTTTATTGATTCGCGGACCGATAAATATACCCTCCTTGAGCTTACCATCACTGAGTTTAAAGACGATATTTAATCATCTTTAAATGAGTAAATATCGTGGTCCATCTATATCTAGTACCTTTACAAAATTTTCATGAGTTTTATGTGAAGTGGCAGCAGTATTATTTTACCATCCTCAATTAATGATAAATGCTTTACATTTTTTTCACCTGCTACAAAGACCAATTTTAATTGGTAATGACGTTTTATTACGACATTCTCAAAGACCAATAAAACAACAATATTTTGTAACTAAAGCAGTAACTTAACAAGTTTCAAATCATTGCAAACTTGCCATATATGTTCTTTGTATTTTATTTCTTCTAATATTATAATATTAATATTTATATCGATGCCATAGTTTTATACATTTCTTTCATGGCGAATGCATGAGCTAATGGAATGGATAACTGTTTGTTAGTGTTATGCAGTAAAATTCCTTTCATGTTAAATTTAGAAAACTTAATGACTTTTGAAAAGTTAAAGACGGCATTCTCCAGGAATATGCTAAATTTCAAGCTCTTTCATCAGTAAAAATGCACAATGAACTTTTCATAGTAAAATAAGGTGAAAGATTTTATTTTGTATTCTAAACGTAGTACCTTTTGTTTTTTCTGCTAAAAAATTCCACTGTTACAGTCTAGACTCCGGAAGTTCAGCTTGCTGCTTTGATAACTTTAAATCACAAACTAAATAATTAAGTTCATTTTATTGAATTGAATGATATTTACCGTAGGAAGAAATTAGTCAACATTTTCGACATTATCCGCTACCATTATCAGATTGTTCTTATAGCATTGGATTAGTTTGTGGTATCGGCTTTATAGCTTAGGATACATCTGCATATTTATGAATTTCCTACTTTTGGATGAAAATGATAATATGTTTGTCATTCAAAAGTAACTTTCAGTGGTCCTTAGGTTCACGTCAAACCATCGGTACAGCAAGTGATACGGCTCGTTGTTTCCCCTTCAACCATTCGATTAGAGTTACTGAGCATGCAATATGCAAATATCATGAGGCGCCCAAATTTTATTTTGATTATCCACGAGTAGACAATCAAAATAAAATTTATAAGCCGTATAATCAATTTAGAAATAGTCATTTTTTTAAGATTTAGACGTAAATTTACCTCAGACATAAAAAATGTTCAGATGAATTGAACATCCGTGAAGTTTTGCAGAAGCCATGTTGTAGAAAATAAAACAGAATAAATCATTTGTGTATTATAAAAGAATCTACGAAAATATGGCAAAAAATTAATATCTCCGTGAAACATAACACGCAATATCGACAAGTGAAGTTAGATTGAATAAGATTTTAAGCTCTGTAGTAGGTAATTACAGATATATGTGATGCCATCATACATACATGTTTGTACATATCTACTTCGCATGGAGTATACATTCGTACAGTGTATATTTCTATTTATTTCTTGTTTATTAAGCATGTGTGCATAATGCTTAAAAATAAAAATATAGAAACTATTCTTAATTGTAATCAGCAGTTGATCAAAATGAGTTAATTATGGAATAAATTTTACGAATTTACGTAAAACCTTTACGCGGTAACAAAATTTAGATAGCATATTTGAAATCAGAACGAAAATTACAGGGAGAATAGTTGTCTAACATGTTAGATACAAATGTTGTGTTGACTAGTGTATTTTTAATAATATTTCAGGGTAACGTGAATATGAAATGAAAAAAAAAAATACAACGGAATGACTTCATTCAAGTTGATGTTTATAAAAATATATTCTTCTTAAATATAAGAACATTGACAAGGCAGAAGAGTAATTAAAGAATTATAAATGATAAAAATAGCAGCGATGAGAAAGAGTAAAAATATGACTGACTAATATTGAATCTTGGTCAAACTGATAGCCAAGTTACCGACCGAGTTAGCATTTTACCGACAAGTTCAAGATTTACAGTGAGGATATGATAATGAATATATTAGAAAAAGAGAAGGAAATAAGCTCAGGAGAACGTTAAATAAGAAGAAAAAATATGATAATTCTAGCTAATGACACACTCGCTTCATAAGATGTTTAAAAGCCTTGGAGTAATGAATGCAAGAGTGTGGAACGAAATTAAATATAAAAAAAGCTAAAGAAATGAAAATAAACAACAAATAATATTGGGCATGTATTACAGTTAATAATTATTAATTTTATATTATTTTTTATTATTAACTTTAGACAGGAATTTGTCTTTTTCATGTTTATTTATTTATTCGTTTTTATTTACTAGAAACTCTACAGGTGGTTTTTTTTTATAGTCCAGGAATATGAAATGGTTTGTTAAAGTTCAAGGTATTTGTGCAACTCCCATTTCCTAACCTATGTTAGAATAGGTTTACTATTTTGCGTTAAATTTCAAAAGAACTATTTGTTTTCTTTTAGGTTTAACATGCGAAATCATCCAGGAAACTTTTAATGTAAATTTACGCTCATTTTTAGTTGATATTCTCGTATCTAAATCATTAGTAGTTTTTAAAAGCTTGGTTGCCTCCTTACATCTACAATAATAATATGCTATTATTCTTCCACAAAACCGGCTAACATTTTAAATGTTACATGAAGTATAAAGAAAATGTCCATCTAAATATTTTATCGATTTCAAAAACCGATCCTACGTTTTATAATTCCTTGTTTTTGTTATCTTGACTAAAGTATAAAATATTTTTGATTGCAATCATACCACCTTATAAAACGAGCCGGCCTCTGTGGCGCGTTGGTAGCGTCTCGGCCTTTCATCCGGAGATCCCGGGTTCGAATCCCGGTCACGCATGGCATTTTTCACACACGCTACAATTCATTCATCTCATTCTCTGATGATATACCTTAACGGTGGTTCCGGAGGTTAAACAAAAAAAAAAAAAAAAACGTTATACATAGGTAACCTTTTATGTTTTTACAAATGAAAACTAGATGGCGCTATTGAAGTGTGTTAGAAGATGTTGGAAAATTGAGTGTTATTGTTACAAAAGTGGTAGTTCAGAAATCGGCCAAGTAGTTTATTTACAGTGAGCATTAAAAAAAATAGTTTTGTGAAAAAATGAAAAATTTCATGTGAAGGTTTTTGGATGATTTTGTAAGCTTTTAGTAAGGGCCTAACTCAACAGAAATGCCTCGAATCGCTTCGGTCAATGTTTGGTAATATTACAATCAAAACAGTCTATTTACAATTACTTTGTAGAATTTTATCGTAGTCGGGCTTCTATCAGTGATGAATATTGTGAAGGTTGACTAAAATCGGTTGTTCCAAAAATTATGGATGCTGTGCGCAACATGATTGAATTGGATAGCTTACAGTGAGACACCGGGTCGCATCTAGGTTTCTGGCCCCGTAGTGGAAGCTTGCGTTTTTCGCTATCGTAGCTATTGTTATAAATTGCTTCTTACAAGTCAGCGTTCCTACGTTCACGTCGTCTGGGCTGACAACGATCAGTGGTTGTCAGTCAACCTGCGCTGCTGAGAGTTTTTGCTTAAGGCGGCCTAGTGTGTTGCAGTAGTGCCACTGTGGGCTAAACAAGGACGATTTCTTTGAGAATCATGTCCCCAATTCGTAGGTTGGTGAGGTCAGAAATATTCTTCTGTTTCTGTGGCAGGTTCGGGAAGCGATTTCGCTCCGACATCGCAGAGGAGCTACTCGAGTCTACTCGAGTATAAAAAAAACGTTCTCCTAAAACGCTCTCTTAAATGAACGCTCTCCTGTTGTTATGATCGGTGATAGTTTCATTCAGACTGTGTACCTAGTGCCTAGCGTTGCAGTCAGCGTAGTGTTCTCTGTGCGTGATGGAGCAATCCGGAGGAGGTTGCTTGGAGGACTTGGTCGGATTTATCGGTTTCTGGTGACTCAGCAAATCGGAGGAGGTCAATTCGTCGGTCTCCGCAAAAGCCTTGGTCTTTCGGTGTTGAGGTCTAGGGAGCTTTCAGGGGAGAAGTGCAGTGGATTGCACGAAAAATCCGAATACGACCTCGAATTCGAGCCGAATGGGAAACTCTTCGGCCGGATCCGCGCGAGGAGTGTCTGATATAGTGAGGAGCGCCAAGTCCGAAAGGCAGCTCCTTACGAAGCCAAGAGCGGCAGTTTGGTGGTCTGTACCGTTCCAGAGATCCCTAGGGTGAAGTCGCCTGTGAAGGTGGCTAGCTGTGGGGCCAATGGATAGGAGCGAATCGAGAAGATGCTGACCGATTGGACGAATCCGATCTCCTTTCGCACGAACCGGATTTACTAGCTGCTTGAAGAATTGTCATTGGATTTTTAGGGCTGTAGTTTGCGTGTGTACCATCTACAGTTCCGACAGTGGTAATTACAGATCGTGGCATCTAGGTGCACAATTGTTAAATTTGACTCATCACTTCCACAATTATTAATTTTGACTCATCACTTGTGTACAGCTTTTTACGGATAGTAGACGACCTAAGCTTTCTTCGCGTGCCCGCCTGAAAGTCGGCTGAAAGGTGGCAACAACTCCTGGTCGTAAGTCTCTGTAACGTGTAAGGCCGTGTTTTTAGGCCTAGTCCTAGTGTTCTTTTGAGAACGAGGACCGTAATTTGTGGTTTTCCGACCGATCCAGTAGCGGCCAAAAGGCATATAGTGTAACAGGGGAATACAGAAGGTCCCCAGCTGCCCGTAACTTGCTGCGGGTAGTCGTCACGTTTGTGGGTTCGCCCACAAGTTTAGATCTTAGCGGTTAGGAAATCTCCGGTCATGACTGAAGATTTTCATGTGGTAGGAAAGAGAAGGCCGGAGCCTTTACCGTCGTCCTTCTCGAAGTCTGATGAGGAGTTTGGCTCGGCTATGGAAACTGGCCAACCCATCAGGAACCCTGCAGAGATTTTCAAAACTTTCAAGGCAGCATCGGACAGATATGGCAGTTCTGCCCCACTTTGGAAGGAGGTGCAAAAGGAACTACTAAACCTGGAGGAGATTTTATAGTTCCCCGCAGTGTCGGCACAGGGGCAAAGAATACGATTCTCTCGCGGTTGGAGAGAATTCGTAAAGTGGTGTCCACTTTGGTAGACGGTTTCGAGTCTTTGGCCTCCAAGCCCAAGAAGGTCAAAGCAGTTCAGCAGAAGTTCCAGTACCAGCTCCGTTACAGCTCAGGCGCTATGTCGATATACGTAAAAAGAAACCGTAAGCTAGCCAAGTCAGGAATCCCAAAGTGTTACTTGTCAACAAGGTGGAGGAGTCCACAAAGAGTTCATCTCAGTTGAAGAAGGACTTCCTGGTTGTCCTTCGTGACAGGGTAATCAAAGAGACCAGGGGCTGTTGTTGCAGATAACAATGAGAAAGCTCGGGTCATCACCTAGTCTCCTGCAGTTAAGAATCTTGAGGTCAAGGTTGACCTCAAACGCAAGAAGAGATCTTGCGTCATAATTTATGACATCGATCAGTGTCTCTACGATGTTGGACAGTTGGATCCAAGACAGTTGGATATTAGACAACGGCGGTGAATTGATAGAAGGTTTCATCGCGCAGCAAATCTTCGATGTTTTCAATCTGGTCGGTGAATTTCCCACATTCGCTGGCACAGCGGAGGGCCTTTCGTGGTACCAACATTGATATTACCATTGGTAAGGATATTTCTGGTAGGATTCAAAATTGGTCTATAGTCGATGACTGCGCCAACGATCAACGACTTATTGCTTTTGAGTTAGTAAGCGGGCCGTGCGATGTCTATTGGGCGGACATCCCTGTTTATCAGGGGCTTTTCCGCACAGGCTAGAACGGGAGGCTAGAACGAGGGTTGGGATGGTCCGCTTGGGTGAAGCTCTCCTCAAAATAGGAATCGACGATTTCCGTGGAGTTTTGACAGATAGTCATCTATCAGAATGTTCTCTAATGGTATCAGAGCTGGCACTTCAAAATTACCACCAGAGCGCTATCTTTGCCCTAGATTCAGTCGGGTAAGGGGGTTCAGGTGCTGAAGGAGTCAAGGACTTTGAACCGTGACGGGGAGGATCCTTGGCGAGTGGATGAAGGAGAAGGTTAAGAAGCTTGTCTCCTTCTCCGAGGTAGCAACAGCGCCTAGACCTCAACGGATTAGTCCACCGCTGCCAGTTCAGGTGCAGGCTTCGAAAATTATGCGGGCCATTGTCAAGATGGTCCCGGTGAATTAATAACTCATCCTCATTATTAACCTCATTCTCTTGACCTTTGAAGTTGAAAATTTAATGAGATCAATGGCCCATATATAGAAGTATTCTGAAAACTTTTGGTCAAAATCGGTCTAGTAGTTCTGAAAATATAAGGGGATTTAGAGGCTAATACTGAACTAATACACGTATATACGAACATTAACAACCAGAAAATTTACATCTGGTATTTTTGGGTTCTTTAGGTGTGAAAACGTGAAGATCAGGTGAAAACTGCGTATGCCCAAATTAGACAGATTACAATAATTTCCCATGTAGTGCTATAACTATCCTCTTATGCTATATAGATGGAAAAATAAAAAGTATAACTTAAATTTACATGAATTTGTTTATGTTACCAGAAATTATAGCCAATAACACATTTATATTATTGTCAATATTTGTGTTACGAATTAAACAGAAAATAAATAATATACTTTGGCGCGTTTACTACGTACATAAACCCTCTCTTTTCAACTATAATTCCATTTTATCTCTCTTTATATAAAGAATATAATGTACTCGTACTTATTCCTAATAATGATAGATCAGCATTCGGAATATGTCAGACCATCCAATCCCTCCCAACTACGTCAGAATAATGCTATGCAATATTCCATTTAGGTTCGATTCATCTAATGTATGCTTTATAATATTTCCGTTCTTGTATTGTTATAGACTTAAGTGCAATGTAATTAATAATTTAATTAAAATGCTTTGTTTGAGCAGTTAATGTTATTATCAGCAGAGTTATTTTGCCTACATCAAGTGGGTTTGTAATATTAAATATATATATATATATTCTCCGTTTATACACACGCCACCCCAGCACACACACACACACGCGCAGGCGCGAGCACGCTCGCGCGCGCACACAGACAATACAACAAGCTTTTATATAAATCCATATGAACATCCTATCTACAACATTAACTCCGATTAGATACAGCATTAATATTAAAAAACCTACAGACAACTGTCCGTAGGTGTTTTCCTGAAAGGAGGATTAGAAAATAAGATCTGAAGAGATATAATAGATAAAGTAGCGCGGGAACGGAAATCAGCGGATAAATATTAAATACACTTTAATTATGCTAATCTAGGTTGTATTAAAAACATTATAAATAATTTAAAAAATTTAAAAAATAAATAAACACCGACTTAAAAAAAAGTCCTAACTAATTTAAATATGTATGTGTGTTTTTGTTTTCGTCCCCCTTAGCTTAGCAACGAAATGTATAGATAACTAGCGAAAAAAAAGGTTCATTAGTTCCTGTGTCGTGGCGGTGAGGTATATACTTGTTATATACCGATATTTATCGGTATAGCAGATCGAGTGTTAACTGTTTAACACATCGGGTACACTCTTGATCGACCTGGTCTTGATTATAAGGAATTTCAGTTGTTTAGCCCGATGTCTAAATTGCACTCACCCGCCGTAAAACGTACCGATCCGATAATACCAAGAAACTTCTGCGCTAGCGCACCTGTAAAGTATAAACTTATGAAGTATGCGCTTCATAAGCGTATATCTACTAAATTAATAAGCGTATATCTATCAGTTTAGTATATGTACTAAAACGTAAAAAAAAAAATAAAAAGACTTTTTGCAAACCACTTTTTTATTATGTTAACGCAATAGCTAACTACTAGCCGTGCGAGGATAATTAGGAAATTCAAAATAAAATAAATAAATGCTCTGGTATAAGAAAAATTGTATAATGAGATTAAATTTAGAATAAAGAAACTAAAACAATAATTAAGTTTAAATTTTGAATAAACATAATTTAATAAAAGGTATTTAGAAAAATAAGAAAATGTAT
>JAAAKQ030514840.1:0-19409 GCA_010016005.3 Zanna intricata
AGATATAGAATCCGTTTCCGAGAGATTGCCGTGCAGTTTTGATACACCCTGTATATATATATATATATATATATATACAAATGATATATTTTGTGATGCTTTGATCAAGATTTTACCACAATTTCCCTTGATCCATTCAAGCAAATGGTGGGAAATTCTTTTTCATCTATGGAGTAGCATGTCTACCCATTTCTGATGTTATCTGTATGATATTTTACTGTTTACCAAAAAGGATAAATTTTCTCTATTTTTTGGTGTATGCTTTAGAAATGTGATTAGATAAAAGTTTCTATTTATATGTATCAGTAACTAAAATAATCACTGATCTCAGATAAAGAAAACAATTCAAAATTATTCCGGTTTTCATAAAAAAACAAAGTTTTTCATAGAAAAAAAAAAGTAAAAACTTTAAATGTAACTGTTACAGAGGTTTCTGAAAAGAAACAGAAGCCTTTATAAGTCAGATAAGTGACAAGAGATAAGATTGGGTGAAAATGAATTAAATTCTATGCAACGGAATGTTGTAATTCAGAATCTAACACGGCGGCATTTAACTACAGACATTTCAATTTTAATTAATTATTTCAACGAATTGCTTAAAGTTTTATTTTAACAAAAATTCCGTTATATTTATACGATTTAAAAATTACTGAACTCAATTAAAAAAGAAATAATATAATTTAATCATAATTATAAACTTTATAAATAAAACTAAAATGACTTTGCATTTAAATCCTCAACAATTTAGTTTCTTTTACTTAAGTATTCAGCAGTTTTATTTTATCAATCTTATTAATAAAATAAAATTTTTATTAATCTTAATAAAAATGTTATTTATTTTAAAAATATTTCTCTGGTAGTTACTGCATAATTTATGAAGTATTGATTTAATAATTGGCGTTGTAGAAGCTTGATTATTATTATTAACATTTCAACAATACATCTTAAGACGCCACATGTTATTAATCAAAGTTATTTTCTGCCATTTACTAAATTTATTTTACACACTTTTAGGGACTTTTTAGGGAAAAAATAACGCCTTTTATTTTTTAGATCTCGGACCAATGCATCACCTCTCATCTGGTGAAAAATGATTCTATACCATTTTCCGTTTATTATTTTTTTTATTCAAAAAATTTATTTGAATTTTTTAACCGGGCCCGTTTGAGCCCGGATCCCAACAGCGGTTTCCGTTCTCCTTATCTCCATTCGGCACGACTGTCATCCTACAAGGAGCCGCTTCGATGATATGAATCTGTGGGCCTCCCACACAGGATCACCGTATCATTTTGTGTGCTACCATATGTCGGTCACAGGGATCTCACCTTTGTCTGGATTTCTTCGCCCAGAACCTTGACTACCGCCTTCCTTACATCCTCCTTGGTTACCTTGAGGTCAAGGAACTTGACATATATGATCTCCAGTCTGGGAGAGGAATATCAATCTGTAATCCTGACTCCAGGCGCCAGTACTGTCACCTTACATTTAAGTACATTGGCTAGCGTTGTTGCTTACTTTGACGTGTATCAACAGCCTCGCCTCTACCCTTCTTGACAGATAATATGTCAGAGGCCATGTCTATACCTACAGACGACTTCATCTGTCTGAGTAGATCTGCGTACGAGGTGTTTTCCTTCCTGAAGACAACGGTTTCCGTCTTGTGCTGGACCTGTTTTCTTGTCTCTCTTAGCTTCTCCGTCAGGTAGTGTCATTGCACCTTTCGACTCCTTGCCCAGAAGTACACCATGTGTTTGATCAGGAGGCTCAATCTCCCGCCAGAGGTTGCTGGCTATCAGGAAGGTATTGTTTCCTGTATCGACGATTCTGTCCAGTCCATTCAACAATCAGTCCACATTTCCCGGACCCGTTTCTTTAAAACGCCATGACAAAACATAATGATGACTGCGAAGAATTATGGCGAAATAGGGATTCTACAAGGACTCCAAATGTGATTGTTGAATCGATGATCAGAGAATAGAGCACATCCTGAACGAATGCCATCGTGTAGTTCTCAAAGATGAATGGGAAGAAATCAGAATCGTCTCAACAGCTGTAAGGAAGTGGGTAAATAACCTGGAATCTAATCGAATTATAAATTTTCAAAATTTAGATTTATTGACTTATTTTATTACTTTGATAATAATAACTAATCATCTTGGCGTAACTGTTTGTATAAGTTATAGATGTTATCAGTAAACATAAGAATAATTAAGCATTCAGATAGAATTAATATTTAAGAAAGTAATCTCTAAGTGGTAATAAAAATACAAAGATACACCAATAATTTTAAACAAAGTTTTAATTTTCTAGGAAGGAAGAGAAAACTTTTGGCTACTTTTTTTTTCATGAAATCCTAAAGAGGCTATCAACAAATTAAGATTTAATAATTTTAAATGCAATGGGTAACTTGTAAGATGAATTTAATTTTAAAATCGATAATTTTTTTTTTATTAGAAAAATTGTTTTTGTTACCACAGACCATAGGAGTCGGGTGAGCAAAATATTTTTATAATTGTTAAAAGCCCTATCATTGTAGAACATATAGATGCAAATACTCCCATTAATTCTTTTTTTGAAACAAAATGTAGCTAAAAAAAAAAGAAATATATATAGTTTTTTTTTTTAGGAAGGGAGTTAATATTAAATAGATATTTTTGGTAATTTGTGATCTTGATAAAAATACTTGCTAAAATTATTTTGCTAAAGTGCCCCAAAAAGATTTAAAATTTTATTTCGACCAAAACACCCTCACCCGTTTTTCCAAATTTTGTAAAACTTTTAATATATTCTTTCTCCCCGAAGGTAATACCTGTCTATCGGGCGCTAAAAAATCGGTCAACGGGATCCATAGTTAAGAGGCCAACATACATACGTACAAACGTCAGTTTGAAAAAACAAACCTTTTTGGACTTGGGAGCACTAGAATAAAACTTTTTTCTTCATATTATTTATATCCATTATTTTTGTAAAAAAAAATAGTTTTTTATGTACAAAATTAAAAAAAAGACTAATTTTTTTTTTTTTTTTTTTTTTTACTGCTCGATATACTTTCTTGTTATATCTATAACAACATAAATAACTGTAACTACGAAATTAAAAATAAAAATTCGGCTCTCATTGAGCTTTAAATCAATGTTTACCGGTGTCAAGAATAATAATTTCATCTATTAATAAATTCAATTAACATTATTTATAGACAATCTGATATAAGGATATAATAAATGGAATGATATATTCAAAATATAAAGGTTTTCGCCTAATTTTTCAATGGTAATGAATTATTTTTCAAATTCAGTAGGTAATTTCATTTCAGCGCACATCACATTCAAATATAAATCAAAAGAACGATTATTTATGTTACATCTTTCATAACCACACAAAATACATCTATCTATGTATCTTTTATTCTAGAATAACTAAATAGATTTATCTTGAAAATTCTGGTCTGAAATGTACGCATTTACTGAGTCGTTAATTTATGCGCCAATGTTTATGACAATTTATGCATAAACATAAGTGAACTGATTTTCAGTTTTAACACTTGAAATAAGCTGAATAAAGCAGTTTAATATGTGTGTAAGTAAAATGAATTAGTTGATACATTGCATCGTTATTGTTTTCTCTTAGAACTGTCAACTGACATTAATATACCGCAACGAAAAGTTTTTTTTCTTTAAGTGCTTAAAAATATCCGGTAATAAGAAACGGATAAAGTAACCAAATTTGTGATCAGTTTTTTATCAGAATTACAGACGATCGTGTTACATCTTTATTGATGAATTTGAAGCTTAACTAATTTTATAACTACATAATTCAAGGGCGATCTTTTATTATCCAACAAACTCGGTTATCCGTGTATTAACGGCAACAGATTTCATTTATACTTAAACCCCTAATCAATATTTTTGTTCTAGATAATATTTAAGTAGTAATTTTTATATTTTCAATCGTGTAGAAAATTTTTAACTGATGAAAATAAGTTCATTTTTCAAATTTTGCTAAAAACAGGTATATCGTTCGTGCGTTATCCTATAAAAACAAAAAATAGAGGGAAATGTATAATGAACAAAAAATAAAGTGAAAAAGCCGTTGAAGAAAAATCCCTTTTCTTTACTTTATGTAAAAAAGGAACATAATAATATCGTAACAAATTATTATTTTCAGAAGAAATTTAATTTGTTTACCGTGTATAGATAAGTACGAACCATTATGACATTCACTTATCAATGATAAAAATTCTGGAGGTTTTCACGAGTGCGCAACTTAAAAGCGAACCGAGTTGAATACAAGTTATTTGAGGGTTCACCTTTAACCCTGTTACCATCATTGTAACTAATAGCGGCCACTATTGATTCTGTATTTACTGCTCTCTTCTATTGTGTTAGTTGTAAACTGTTCATGCTTCACTGTAGTGCAGTTTGGATTTTTGCACTTACGTTTTTCGAAAACGCTTTATTCAACTGAGAAAAGGGTTGTTATAAAAGATGTTCATGTTCTGAAATTTTTCAATAAACGCGTTTAATATTCGAATTTTTGAATGCCAGCGTCCTAGTAAAGTGTAGCGAACATAATTTGATTAAAAAATGACGTATATCGGAGTCTGAAACCGAAATAGTTTCCGTTAGAACTCCATAAGTCCATAGCCAATTTCAAAATAATTTCTGCCGATGCGAAAAGATTTATATATAACTTATCAAGAAAAAGTGGCTAAAAAAAAAAATCTTGGTGTTAGATTCTTCAGGATTTAAATTTCAGACTGTATCATGAAATGACTGCGCAAAAATTTAAGAGAAAAGACAAACCAAAAGCTCTTAATTATTGCTGCAGAACAGATAGACCGATTCTGTACCATGTCAGACGAGGCAAAGTTTAATTTTTGTGGCCGTATTAATTCGCACAACACCAGCTATTAGATGAGTGAAAATCCTCATCTGATATTCCAGCGTTTACTTTACAATGAGAAAATAGGTTTACGGAGTGCTGTTTCTGAGCAGAATCAATATTTTTCGACCGGACTGCTAATGCTTAAGAGTACCGTACAGTTTTCGAAGAATTTTACATTTCGTTAACACAGTGTGAAAAAGAGAATGGCTTCTTTCTCAAGACTAAGGAGCGCGTCACGCTCTAAACGATTCATGCTGCTTTTACCGAACGAATGCATGCTTACTTATCAAACGAATGCATGCTTACCTGCTTATCAAACGAATGCATACTCTGCCTGCTTACCTCAGCAGGCAGAGGGTGTGGTTTCCTCGTTTTCCAGATTTGTCTAGTCGCAATTTTTCCCTTCGGGGCTACATGAAGGATAGAATTTATGAATCAAATCTTCCCGCTTTCGATGAACTAATGGCGAACAATAAATCGACGCCATTAACAAAAACGTTTTACTTCAGGTGAATTTCAATATGATCAATGCGTAGGACGTTCACTTCAAATATGTTTATTAAAATGATGATGAATGTAATCTTTTGCTATTCTGAATACATAATTTAATTTAACTTTTCATTATTTATAATTTCATTCATACAATATTACGTGTCATAACTATGTTTAGTCTGTAGAGGTTCATTTTAAGTTGCTCACCCGGTTTTTTCAGATAAATTAATACATCACAATAACAAGAAAAACAGTGACAGATAATTAATTAAAATTAACCTAAAATTTTATTAAAAATTTCATAATTATATTTTGATGATAGTATAATTCAATTCAGTTGATTTAAGATTACTAATCAGTGAAACTAAGTTAAATAGACCGCAGAGCAAATAGTTCCTCCACCCTAATATTTTCTTCACAAGTAGCTAGCTTCATTTGTATTCAACTTAAAAAGAACCAGTTAACAAAGTTTTTAATAAGAATTGTTGATGGTAAATAAAATAATTGCATCTCTGATATTAAATTCCTTAGAAAAAAGAAACAATACTACCCTGGAATTTGTAAATATATAGGAAATAAGTGGAATAAATAGCGTGACCATTTTACATTAAGAAAATTGTTAGCCGACATTTTCTGAAGTAAAGTTATGTATACGTATTTTCTGTTTAACATTCTTATAATTTTCCAACAAAAAAATTTAGTGAAAATAAAATAAAGAACAAAATTAAACATAATTATACATTTTTAACTAAGTTATTTGATTATATTTCACAATCGAAATTAGTTTTATTATTATGATAATAACTGTTATTATTATTAATAATATTAGAAGGATATAACATCTCTCCCTTATTTTGCCAAATGGACTTTTTAAGCGTAAGTTGACGATTTAAAAAGAAAAAAAATTGATTTGACGGATGGTAACATTGAATCATTGTAAAATGAAGCCATGATTATTCATAACACAGATACATGTAAAAAAAAAAAAAAAAAAATGCGTTAAAATCATTCAGCATGCAATGGAAACGATCTAAACGGTCCATGCTTATTGGCCAAGATATTAATGACGCCATATAAAATGCATTTGAATTGATTGTAAGAAAAAGTCGTGGGAGAAACTTGTATTCTAATGGTTACCGATAATAACTTGGTAAATAGAACACATAATAGTATCAAATGAATTAATTCTACGGTTATCCTGTTTCATCGTTTTACGGGATGGTTAAAAGAGAAAATGGGAGATGTTTACTTGGAACATTCGAATTAATTATGCTGAATAATCATTAATTATTTACAATTAGGGTCCTGACCTTCGATTTTAATGGAATTTGGAATATGCCTTATTGATGATCTCAGTTATTCATTACCATTGAAGTTTTTCGTCGCAAACGCCTTCATCCTTTTTAACTTACGCAGTACCCTTACCAAAAATTTCGTAACTCAAACTGTACAAATGTAATATACATTATTCTTGGTTTAAATAATTGGTTATTTTATATAATTATGGACTCAAATATTAAATTGACCAATTGTTAGGCTGACATGGTTAATCAAATGAGTTTAGCGAGCGAACCAAGCTTTAGATTATATTGATATCGTTCGAAATTCAGTAGACGGAATTGTTAGTTAACTAACATAACCTTGACCAAAATCTAACTGAAATTAAATTAAATTTCACTTAACCCAAGTTATTTTCTCATAATATATATTGCACTTTAACATAACCTTAAGATAATTAACTTAATTTTAAGTGAATCTAATATAATTCTTGACTTATTTAACAAAAATAACCAAATTATTTATCCGAAAATAATGTATTTTACACTTGTGCAGTATTAAATTACGACACTTTTGTTAAGGATATTGTGTAACTTAACGACAGACGTAACTCGGATGAAAGGAATTTCCGACAAAAATCCAGTTGTAATGAACATAGATCCTAAATTAGTTATATTCCAAAATTTTATGAAAATAGAGGATGAATCAGACCCTAATTGTATTTAATTACGGAATAATCCACTTCAGAGTGATTTTGAGAAAAACTCCTGGTCTCGAAGTAATTATTAGTCAGATTTTTTCCCAGTAATTTTTAATGGTTAACTCAAACTTAGCGACATAAGTCGGTTTTAAGAAATAAGTTAGAAAAAATCATTTTTCTTCATCTTAAGAATGGAGAAAAAACAGTTATTAGCCGTGTGTTATTACCTAAAGGGAATATCGCTTTCGAGTTTTTACTTTCCAGCTCCTACAGTCAGAGCACTAATTTTCAATCCACTTTTTTATTTAGTTTAATTAACATATGTAACCGTATGTAAAGAATATACATTAAAATTTACCACTTTATTTTTGCTGATCACATCCACTAAAAGCACAAAAAATACTATGTAAGGTTGTTACAGAATAAATTTTTCATAAGTATAAAAACAAAGTAAGAGTTAGAAGACTTACGATAGAATTTTACTACATAAAAAACCGCGAAATGTTACTTTCTAAAGAATGTACTTTAAAAATGAATGGTTTTTAAATGTTCTACCCCTCCTTAAAGTTAATCAAACTTGACAACACAATATCTCCAGTTTTTTTTTTTGTTTAACCTCTGGAACCACCGTTAAGTTATATCTTCAGAGGATGAGATGAACGAATTATAGCGTGTGTGAAAAATGCCATGCTGACCGGGTTTCGAACCCGGGACATCCGGATAAAAGGCCGAGACGCTACCACTCGGCTACGGAGGCCGGCAATATCTCCAGTTGCATCAGTATATAACTTCATTATTTATATCTTATACCGAGGGGCATCGCTAGCGGCCCCTCTAGCAAATACGACAACTTGGTAGAGAGAGGTGACACTACATATGTAATCTTTAACACAGGGTTTTTCGAACCTTTCAAACCTAAATATTCATTTCTTTAAATAAATAAGAATAATTTTGGGTATATGAGTTGTATTTTAAAAATTCTGAATAAAAATGTAATCTTAAGCGCAAAACAGTATTTCGATTAGCGTTCTTGTTTTATTGTTCGAGCTCATCAAAGTCCCAGAGTAACTATAAAAATATTCTCAGTGATCAACTGATTCTGATCGGTCAAGAATGACTTAATTTTAACAATTACATCAAATTTTAACATATATATTTAAATTTCATTGAAACTGAAGTAGTTTGGAGATTTTTGAACCTCATAATTATATACTTAGGCAAACATATATAAAACCCATAACGTCAAACGTTTTTCATAATTTATTTAAATAGTTATGTGCAACACTATTCACACATACAACCACGCTTTTCAAAAATAGAAAATTTTCTCCTCCGAATCTATTTCCAAATTAAGAGATCACTCAGATTTTTACAAAAAAAAATATTATTAATGAACAAGTGTAATTTTATGGTACCGACTATTTTGTGGATTAAACCTTTATTCGATAATTTTCCTACTATATAAAGTTTATTTTTATTTCAATATAGGACATTTTTAGTAATTCTAAATGAAACGTTACGGAGAATTCCGTCTTGAACTCTCTGTAAAAAATGAAATCAAAAACATCTCGTCAAGTATTTTCATGATTTATATAAAAACGTGTGTAACTGTTCACGCATAAAACCATGCTTTTTCAAAACAGAAATTTATTTCCGAATTTGTTTTAAAAACTAGTGTTCATTCATATTTTAGGAGCAGTTATGATTTGATCTACATGGACAATTCCATCTTTAACTGTATGCAAAAAATGAAATCTAAACCCATTCTGTCAAGCTTAAACTTTCATTCGATCGTTTTTGTATCACATGAACTTTCTTTTATATTTCAATGTAAGACATTTTTTTTCTTCAGACAAATTTATGTCTGAACATATTTATATTGAGCCAAAGTTTTTTTGTAAACGATTTACATACTGATCCTGAAGAAAGATATGTGATGAACTAATATATCACAACTTTTTTTTTAAATGTTAAATATTATTTTTAAAAGTGTTTCGTACCTTACTGAATTCATTCTATAGAATTCAGTGCAGGATAAAAATAATATTTCATGTATTAAAATGAGATCGATATAGAAAAAAGGAATCGATAAAGAAATTTACAAAGGATTTCAGCAATATTTGACTGGTACTTAGACTTTGACCGATCCAGTAAGCTCAAAGTCGCTGTGTTTTTTATTGAACATAACTCGAGTAACGATGTAGGTTATTTAGTCAAAGACAATTTTGGAAGCATTTTAGCACTGAAGTAGGATAGTAGTAATAATCTTTGTACTTTTATTTATGTTCAATAATTTTTTTCTGTGTTTAGTACTGCTTACCTTTATTAACTGCATTCTTTTGTCTCTTGTTGACCCGTTTTGAAACCATCCCAACGTCGAAACTTATTGTATTGATATCTTATATTTATCCAATTTAGCGTTTCCGAAGTAATCCGATTTAGCGTTTATCCAAAGTCCCTCCCTATATTTGACGTCAAGCCTTATCTGGCCTTCTTCTTGTTTATTGGTTACTAATGGGGATTCCTATCTTTTATCAATTATTAACAAATAAACAAGAAGAAGACCAGATTCGACATGACGTCACATATAGGGAGGGTCGTTGACTAAACGCTAAATAAAGATTAAGAGAAATATAAAGTATCTTAACAATGTAGTGATTCCAAACACGTCAACAACAAACAAAAGAATGAAGCTAAGAAAGGTAAGCAGTACTAATTACAGAAACTATAGTGATCTTATCAGAAAAGATAATAGTAATTATTATCATAACAATTTACAAGTCTCTATATTCATTGGAACGGTCACTTTCACTACGACTTTAGATGTATGATAAATTTAACTTTTATATTGTTGATTAGCGGTACCATCTCTAAGCGTCTAGCGACTTTTACTAAGTATCAGCTTTTTTTACAGGTTCGTAACATGATTTCAAGCCATCCTTTATTAAATTTTTCCTAAGCTTTTTTTTTTTTTTTTATGTCTGACATAGAAAATGTTGTATATGGTTTATTTTTATCAATAGATCTTTTCAGAGTCAACCATACCGTGTAGATCGCATTTAATTAGGTATGGTAGGTGGAAGTTCTGTAATCTGATTCCCGTATTTTTTTTAACAGTTCTTCATAATGGTACCTTATTTTTGAATTTCTATTTGATTTAATTATATCTCTTAAGACTCTTTAATAATGTAATTAGATCAATATTTACAGGTTCACGTGAATTATGTGTACATAGATAATTGAATGAGTTGGAGTTGATGCAATTAAAATTTAATAAAACAATATTTTACTGGCCAAGAACTACTGGATAATAATAACATTAGTTCAAAACAGGTTTTGTCAAAATAAAATATATATAATTAATTGGGTATTTGGTGGAACAAATTATAATGAATCGCCTTAAATACTTCTAAGAGTATGTTTTAAACATTGTTGCTGGTAGCTTTGTAGCTGGTTGCGGTAGCTTTTGGATCGAGTGGAGGGGTAATGTATATAACTTTGGGTCAAAATGGGCCAAATAAAATGGTTGAACATCCAATTTCTCGTACGTAGTTTAATTTTCATAAAATACTTCAAAAAAATAAAAAAAATATAATATGTTAATGCTGATGGCGAACTATTAAGATAATATGCTTAACAAATCATATACGATTTGTTAATTAAACTAACTGAGGAAACGGGAGAACTGGTAATACGTATATCAGAGATTTTTTTATTATTTTTTATTTTTATTATTATTTTTTTTAATTTTTATTATTTTTATTTTACATTTTTTATTATTTTAATTTATGCTTGGAAAGCGGTATAAAAATTATGATTGTAGAATACGAAAATATGCCATGCAGATCAAAATTCAATTAATCTATTTACATACTAATTTATCTACTATATTTAATACTGGAAATAACAAACTGATACCGACAACCCTTTTTTATGATGAGAAATGAGAATTGTTAAGCCTAACCAGGATTCGAATCTCAGAACTTTCTGAATGAAGTAGAGATGTGACCACTCCACAAAACGATTTATGGTTTTATTTAGTCATTAATAATATTATACAACAAAGAGTTAATAAAGATCTCTTTACGAAATAATTTTTAGAAAAAAACATTAAAAACAATAATATTATACTAAAAATTATTAGTGTAATAATATAAAATAAATTTAAATGTGTTGCAAATAAAATACCTTAAATTAAATACGAATAGGTGTAGAGTGAATTCATTTTTATATTACACCTAGCTAGCAAAATTTATCAACATACTAACAGTAACAGCTTACTAATAATAAACGGTATTAAGATTAAAATATATGTCTGTTGTATTGCTTAGCGTGCTTTACCACAACAAATCGTACCTCCATTTATGTTAATGACTTTGGAGGGTAAAATAATAATAATAACAATAAAGATCAAGCAGAATTATAACTAGATACAAAATTAAATTATAACTTGGCAACAAGAAAATTTAACAAATTTATTTTGAGTAAGTCGCATTACACACACGTTTATGAAATAGTATTACTTTATTGGTAACTAGCGGAATTATTTCCTGGTAGCCGGTTTCTTCGGCTAACTTGACTAAAAAGCATAATATTGGATAAAATTAAATCTTTTAATCGTTAGTTTTTCAATTACTACTTCCTGAAATAGTCGACTCAATAACTTCCGATAAGTAAACAAAAAAAAAATTGCTAAAAAATTATGTTGTTTAAAGTTAACTTTAATTTCTTCCTACCTTGAAATTTAAAGCAAAAATAAAAACTTTCTCATGAGCAAGATGGAATCCTGTTAAAAATTTTAATAACAATTTTTTCTTTATAAAGGCTTTTAAAATTGTTTAATATGTATCTCTGAAAAGTATCTTGAACTTGTACAAAAAAATTGTGTTGAAAGTGATAAGGTTTTTATTACAAAAACTAATTTATCAGAGGAAAATATATAATAATAACTTTATTCATGTATAAAGAAATAAAATATTATTTAGTTTTTACGTAAAGAAAAATTGTGTTCACAAAACTAAAGACAGGACCTTATTTTAAATTAAAACATTACGCTGGTGTGAAACGTAGGATTAATTCTAAAATTTTGATCTATTAAATGCTTAGCAACAAAGCTTTTCTCGTTGTCTTCAACTTAATAGGATCTTTCTAAAAAATACACTACAAGAACTGTCATTTTTTAATTAAAACTTAATGTTAAATAGATGTTTCACTAAATCTATCATATATACATATATGGAATAATGCTTATTAAATTACATACACACACTTTTAAAAATTCATAAAAGATTATTTCACTTATAACTTCTGATATTTTGTCTTTTTTTTACAGTTATTATTGAATTGTTATTTACTGTAATTTTTTTTTTACAATCTTGGGTTAATTATTAATAAATAAATATTTTTAAATTAAAGAAAAAGTTAAAATAAAGAAAAAAAAGGATATGAAGTCTGATTCGAACCGATGTGCCTTCCCTTGTTAGAATCAAATATTTCATAAATTAAAATTATATTTGGCTATAACTCTGGAACCAATAAAAAATAAAGTACCACTTATGATACATCGTTGAAAAGCTCTAAATGAGGGCTTATTACTGTAGTTAAGAAAAAGTCCAAATTATTGGAGATTTTGAGCTTTTGGACTCTTTTGGCTCAGTCAATAACTATCAAAAGGGAAGGTGCATAACTATTCCAGAACCTGAAGATTTAAGTCAAACTTTCTTTTTCAATTATTATTTCCTTGTACGAAAAACAAGGAAATATTGTAATCGCGAAGAATTTCGGTTTTTAGATTTCAACCGAAATATGCATTTTGATTAGTTTTGGCATGACGACTGAACGTACGTACGTACGTATTTATCTTACGTAACTCAAAAACAATTAGCTACAGAATGTTGAAATTTTGAATTTAGGATTGTTTTAACATCTAGTTGTGCACCTCCCCTTTTGATTGCAATCGATTGGATCAAACGTGTGCAAAGTAGCCCAAAATCTAAAAAAATCTGGATTTTGGACTTCCTTAACTGCAATAATAAGCCCTCATTGAGAGCTTTTCAACGATATATCATAAGAGGTAATTATTTTCATTGATTCCAGAATTTTAACACATTAAAATTTTAATTAATGAAATATTTGGATCTTACCAGCGGAAGGCGGGAATTCGACTTTATTTGTTTTTTTTTTTTTTTTATTTTTATATATTGATTTTTTAATGATTATTAAGGGCTGTGATTGTAAAAAACCAATTCAATAAATAATAATTCAATAACAAAAAATAAAAAGTAACAATAAAATAAAAATAAAAAAATATATAATTAAAATATAACAGGCGTACAAGAAAGTCATGTGGTAACAACATCAGATTTTTTTTAAAAAGATTTCACTACCACATTCGCATGCTTCCAGTTTAGGATAAAAATGAAATTTTATGTAGAATGGATAAGTTTAAACAGTCTTAAAAATTATTGAAAAAAAAAATTTAGACAAAAATCTTTGGACTATGACAACCCAAGCAAATGCTCAAATTTGGTAGATGGGTATTAATTTCGTGGAAAAAAATTTAATAAATTTTTGCAAAAATTGGAAAAAAAGATGGGGTGTTTTGGTCGAAATACAATTTTTAAATATTTACTGGAGCACTTTAGCACTTGAAGTCTTTTTTATATCAAGATTACTAAAAAATTACTAAAAATCTTTGTTTAATATTCACTTCCTTCCCAAAAATTATAATATATATAATTCCCAATATAAAATTTTATAAATATTATTTATATATAAATTTATTATATATATATATTTATTTATATATATATATACATAAATAATTTTGTAATTATATATATATATATTATATATAAT
This sequence comes from Zanna intricata, assembly GCA_010016005.3. NCBI lineage: Eukaryota > Metazoa > Arthropoda > Insecta > Hemiptera > Fulgoridae > Zanna > Zanna intricata. The sequence goes on from JAAAKQ030514840.1 coordinate 14,213, forward strand.
AATTTCCTATTATATTTGGCGGTAAAATTAATTCATTATAAATAATGTAATTGTTTATAATACAGAAGGAGAAAAAAGAAAAATTTTACAATATTATTTATAAAAAATAACTTAAATAGTAGATTATAAAAGTTGAAGAACATGCAAATTTCCTAAAACGTACAGTAATACATATACATACTTCAATATTAGGTACCAAAATCAATTTTAAAGTTAATAAAAAGAGTAAAGGAAATAATAGTAAAGGTGAATAAAGAAAAACTGGGAAGTGCCGGCTTGTGACTGAATCCATCCGTACCAAGATAGAGCGGATCAATACACAACTGGCAAACCCACTTGTTCAATTACTATCACGCTGCTTCATCTCATAAAATCTTTATGGCTGACCTGATGTTGTAAAAACATGTAAAATACGTTCACTGATTAATCGCATTCTTTTTTAAAAGAATAATTTATTTATTACTTTTTTAAGAAAGTAAAACTTAAGACTTAAAACAAAAACTCAAACTCGTATACAAAATTTATACCACAACTTGTAGTACTCAAACTTGTTACAAAATGTATAATATTTTATGAAAAAAATATTTTCTTTCAAAGGTAAATAATTCAAATTACCATATATTAAATTTTTTTTTTTCACTGTTCAGTTCTGCGCAAGAAGACCGACTTTTCGTTTTTTATTTTGTTTCCTTTTGAAAAAATATTAACTCAAATCTAAAAATTTACAAAAAAAAAAATTGACCCATAAAAATTGAGCTACATGTCAAAAACGGACTACAAGAAAGAATAAAAAATATAAATAAAGATAACAATAAATGCCGCAGAAAAAGAAACGTTCTAACTTTCACCATCATAACCAACCAAGCATTTAACTTGACCCGCTGAAAATTTTTCTCCTTTAAATTGAATGTAACTCAAGAAAAATTCAACCAGTTTTCGTATGCAGTACTTCAGTTACACTATTAGAGCATATCCAAATTTCAGTGAAACTAATCTTGTAATTTAGGAGATTTTTATATCATAAAATTTTATACATAGGTCTATGTTTCTAAATACTGTGCATATAAAAATATATATATGGAAACCCCAATTTAAGCGAATGATATTTTCGTATTTCTCATACCTCAAGGCGAAAAGAGAATTCATTTCAACCCCAATCACGCAATATGACCGAAAATAATACTTCTTCTGTTCAAAGATTCACTGAAAATAAAATTATTTTACTGGGTAAAACTCAGTTTGTTCACTACAATAATTTTACTGTCATCAAAGTTTTATCTTTTTTATTTGTATTGTTTGTTTTCTTAAATAACTACAAATATCTAGAAACAGCCAATTTATTATTATTACATGACTACCCAAAAAGGAATGAAATGTATTTAAGGTGCATGTATATTTGTTCCACCGTAGCAGCTTAACAGCTGAACCGATTTAGACGTATGACCCCCGCGTTGGAATCCTTACGTAACTTCTTCTAAGTGTCCAACACCTATGTTGGACATTTAGAAGAGGTGGTTTATCTGGAAATTTTGTTTAGTTTTAACCAATCATTAAAGCTCATTTGCGCTTAGTATTTGACGAAAGTGACATCGGCTCTGCTCCGTCAGTGAGTGCATCTGAAGAGTGATTTTTCCTTTAATCTGTGTTGTAGTTTAATGAGCTTTATTGTTATTAAATATCGTTCATTTTATAAATCAATTATCTATCATTTTCATACTGGTCTAAGGGATTGTTCCAGCGCTAGAATTTATCCTTATACAGTCCACGTTTCCAAATTAACAAAAATTCTCTACCTGTAGTGTATTATCCTTTCTATAACAAAAAGCTATATAAAAAGATACACACACACACACGCGCTCGCACGCACACACACACACACACACACACACACACACACATATATATATGTATATATATAATTATGTGCTAGTGAAGATTTGCCGATTGAAGCACAAACGAATTGAATTAATGAACTATGGGCCTCTATCACTGTTTGAGCTGGTTTTGAACGATTCGAATCATGGATTGAATAATATTAAAAAATAATAATAATAGAATTAAATTTACGTTAAATAAAATAAAATATTATTAAATAAATTTAAAACAATTTCTGTTTAATAATAATGGGCTTCCCGTGAGGACTACGTGTGAGGCTAGAGTGGTGAAATGATGCAAGCACCTGGTGGGAGGCTAAACCAATCATCACCATCAACTGGTAACAAACAGTGCCTCTAGGGCGCTGTTTTGGGAAATGTATTGGAGTGATTTTATAATATTTATGTAAACAATAGTCCGATTTTCAAAATTTAAACGGGGTATTCGTTAGAAGGTTGAAGGCTAACTTTGCATGCATGAGGTACACTCACGATACGATCTAACAGATTATGATTATTTGGAAATGTTATTTCTTCGCAACCAATCTCCCGATTTTTAAAATTTGAATGGTTTATTTACAAGTACAATATAAAATCATGATGGAATCAAACCAGAACAAAAAGAGCAGTGTTTGTGAACAATATTTATTCCGGCAGTCGTGTTCTTTAATCTTTATCTTCTACTTTTAAAAATATTTTTGAGACTTTTTCTATGATACTTATAATTAATTTAATATCTACTCATATGATTCAGTTAAGATCGACCTGATAAATATAAAGATTTTCCCTTATTCTGGTTTTGTTCTAATTTCAATATTTGAGTGTTAATGCACTCATTAATTAATTATAATTATAATTAATTAAATGGGAATTATTATAAACTTTTACATGACAATCAATTTTTGATTTTTCTTTATAAAAAACTAAATATAATCTAATTGATTTTTTTTTTAAATAAAATTCTGAAAAGTAAAATTGAATTTCCTGAAGAAAAAAAGAATGAATTAATTTCAAATAAAGTCTTTATTGTTTAAAAAAATTTATTGAACGAATTAAAAGGACAAGTCACATGACATATATAAATTTAATACTAAGAAAGTGTATACAATCATTCAGAAATAAAAAATGAAAATATAACAAGTAGAAATTTCTACATCGCTTTAGGTAAAAAAAAATCAATAGAGTAATTGACTGACTGATAATTAAACAAAGTCAATCAAAATTAGCAAATTTTTCCCAAGGTTATAGGTTACTTATTAAACGCAAAAGTTTAATTTTCTATTTAATAGAGAAAGAAATAAATGTGCAGTATTAATAAAATATGAGAACTCTTGAACAGTTAAACACATAAAAAGTAAAATTTGGAAAATGCTTTCCTAAAGGGAAAATATAGCGATCACCCAAAATTTTGGATATCAGGATTTTACAAAAATCGACGTTTAAAAAAAAAATTTATACAAAATTTCCGCAAGTTGTATTTGCAAAGTATATACTTTGTTCATGTATATGTATGTTGCCCTGTACTTCCTAAATATCTCCGGACTGCCTGTACATTAAAACTTGAAATTTGGCTCTAATATTTCAATACTAGGGACGTTGATGATATTAAATTTTGAACGGAATCGTTGAAAAAGACAGGGTATTTGCCGTCATTTTAATATTACATTTTTTTATTTCGAAATACTGTAGGAACATGAATTCGACACACCGGTAGTATTGTTTATACTAATGACATTTTAAGTCGGTCAAACTTAGGGGTGAGGATAAAAATTACCTTAATTTTTGTACAGTTTTAGTTACATATTTCTAAAAAGAAAACATGAAAAATTACTCGACTAGATGACTTTTCTAATTTCTGTTAAATTTTGGCATTGATCGGATGGGGAATTAGGACTTACCCAAAGTAATTGACATTTAGAATTTTATTAATATATCTTAACCGGCTTAACCATTAAGCAATGAATTAAGACACGATTGAAGCACTGTAGTTAAAGAAAAGCATGTAAAAATTGTATCTACTAGGTACATAAAATCGCCGGCCTCCGTGGCATGAAAAGGTAGGGTTTCGGCCTTTCATCCGGAGGTCCCGGGTTTGAATCCCGGACAGGCATGGCATTTTCACACACGCTACAATTCATTCATCCCATTCTCTGAAGATATACCTAACGGTGGTTCCGGAGGTTAAAAAAAAACATAAAAATAATAAAGATACATAAAATCGGTAAAGATTTATCAAACATTCTAAATCAGCTGTTTTTAGGGGCGGGCTATATATTAACTCTATACCTAAAAACCTTTTTAAAAAGTTTAATTCTTTCAATTTAAATAAGACTATATATTTTTTTTAAATGAAATAATTTAAATTTTAGATATTAATGGTCAGACAGAATTTTTTTCAAAATTACGGATAACGGTGGTAATATATATTTTTATTTCAATACATAACTTCCTATAATGTTTTCCATTAAATATTTGTTTATTAGTGAAAAAAAATATACATCTTAGAAATAAATAATAAATGTGAATCGATTAAGATTTTATAAAAAATGTATTCGCTATATGATTATACTTGAGTAACACCACATTACATAAAAATATTTTTTTTAAAATTCACTTACATATTATTACATGAAATATCAGTCGAAATGGTATTTACTAAAACATATTGAAACCGTATCACTTGAATAGTACATAACGATTTTAGTATCACAATCTTAATCTTGTTTGGTACTAAGGATTTTTAGGTCAGAATACTTAAAACAAAACCGTAATATTTTTATGTCAACTCCCTAAAGGATTAACTGTCCAAATATAAAAGGATTACCTACAGGAAAAACATAAAAGAAAGGAATTGTCGCAAATATGAAACAAAAGATCGTTGTATAGCAATTAACGATAATTGTAATAAAAGTGATCTATGAAAATTAAGTAACGTAAAGTACAGCTGTTGTCATCGAAAACGCTTGAAGAAGAAAAGTTCAAATTTTTAGATCGAATCAAATATGATTTATTAGAAATAAATTAGTGATCCCTTGCTGCTCCGCAACGTTATTATTAAAAGTAATGTTAAAAAATATCTACTAAAAGTCTGTACCGCTTACAACACACCTCACACCAAACATTCTTGTTTATCTCTTTCCTTTTCTACTATAGGTAAAATGCATGCTCAAAACCTATCTCAGCAGACGTTCTACTGGTTGTGGCTCCCATTGAACTTCTGATTAGGGAGCGTTCACTACGCTTTATTGGTGTTGACCAGAAGGAGGCCAAATTAATCATTCATGCGGAATGGAGCGAAAAATGGCGTATGGGACCGAAAGCTG
>JAAAKQ030514851.1:8409-19406 GCA_010016005.3 Zanna intricata
CTTGTACATACAAATAAAATATTCGTAACAAAAAATTTTTATCTGTTCATTTACTATTTTATCATCACCTATTTTTTCTGATTTTATGCAGTATATTAACAAATAGAATTATTATAAGTCCTTACTAGTTGTCGTTTTAAAAATTATAATATTATTCACGGTCTCAAAACTAAATTAACTTACGTTAAATGTCTATATGTATCCAATGCGATTATTAAGACTTTCACCTGCTTTACTTTTTTTTATATTCCTGTTTAGATAGCGCTCTAAAAAGGAAAGTATTGTCCAATTTAGGCATATGGATTTTCACGGACTTTGACGTTATGACACTTAAGGAACTAAAAACCGGGATGGAAATTTTCCTGATTTTAATGATTTTATCTACGTTTGTGTGTTCTGTGTTGGCCTCTAAGTCACCTTATATCTCCAGAATAACTGGATCTATTTTGACGAAACTTAGATTACTTCTATGTTTGGAACACTGATGCCATTAAATTTTCAACACAATATGTTAAGAGGGTGAGGCACTTGAGAAGGCTACTCTTAATAGGCGAGATTTTACCTAATTAAGATCATATTTTTCTTTGGCATGTTTGTTAACTATTAAACATAACAAGTTTTGGGAAAAAAATAACAAGGATCCAAAATCACATCCCCATCTCAAAAAATGTTCTTGTAATTTTCTGCTATTTTAAGAAGCCACAGTGAACGGTAGAATTAAATGAATGAATAATATTTAAAGTGTTAAAAGGTAACTCGGTCTGGTTAGGTCTCAAACTCGATCACTAGGTTGATTCAATATCTGGTGTGTTAAGACTCCACGGTTGGCAGACTAGTTTGCCAACCGTACAAGTAAAATTTGTTCTTTGTAAATTGTGATATTGCGCGCTTCAGTTAGAATTATTGAATTAAATTAATGAAACAGTGTTTTATATGAATAAAATTTTAAATGTTTTAAATTAAGTTGTGTGTGTAAGCCGTGCATCAGAAATAGAATATTCACGGAACATGCCTTTAGCCAAGTGACAGTTTAGTTATCAGCTTTATTATTAATAGGCAGGTAATTATCAAAATTGTTCTTTAACGCCACATTTCAAAAAAAAAATCATCCATTTTTTTCACAGTTTACTTTTGTTCAATAACGTACAAGATATCTACTTCAAGCTAACATCATTAAAGGAGGTTTCCTGATACACCTATCGTTATTTATTTTTTCATACAAACAAATTTCTTTTCTAAATTATAATAGATTAATTGTTATGAGTCAAATTTCCTGGATTTATAGATAATGTTATGATTACAGAAACCCTTGTCTTACTATGTTAATACTATTTCAGAAGCGGATAAAAACTATTTTTTATTATTTTTTCAATCACAATTTATTATATTTTAGAAACCATTTCACCAATAATGAATAAAGTTGATGCAAGAATTTCTGTAATTAAATGAGTAGCTTTTTAAAGATCATAAGGGAAAATTAAATAAGGGAAGGAATGTTTCTGAAACTTTAGAATTAATGAAAAGTTTATTAATATTTGTTTCTATGCCCTTAATATCTAAATAAAACTGTAAAATTGACAAAAGACTGTTAGTGTATTTTTTTTTTTAAAGTAATTAAGTCCAAAAATATGAATTTTATTTCCTTTAGTTTCATTTTTTTTGTTTCTTTAGTTGTTTTTTGGTATCTTTTTTATTTATAATACCGATTTTTTTAGCATTACGTTTAAAACAATATGTCAATAACTTCAATTCCTGGATAGTTTGGATTAGTTTTAAAAATTTGTTAGTTAAGCAACAAAATGCTGATGCCCAGTAAGCGTTACGATCGTAGATGACTACACATATTGTAGAGTGCGAAAAATTCCGTGCATTGCAGGAATTCCGCTCGGCAAAACTTTTGTATGAAAATTAATTATGCTACCTCTTTTCCACAGAGGTAAGCATATAATAGTAATCATAATAGAAATAGTGATAAATTTTTTTTTGTATCAAATACATTTTTTATAAGAATACTATATCACTAACCTACAGTTACTTAATTGATGAAAAAGAGAAAGATTGCAACAATATTGAAACCAAGCCAACTTGCAGCATATGTCACAAGCTATTGTCGTATACCACTGCTGAGTGTATACTACAAATTTTTAGAAAAAATTATTGTAGAGAAGGATAACAATATTAATTGATGACACCAGACGCCAGATGAGCAGCCTGGCTTTAGAGAAGATAGAAATTATGCAGATCAGATATTTGCGCTTACATTAGTAATGTCTAGTAATGAAGAAATATTCCAGAAAAAAGAAACTGTATTGGCATTGGCAGATTAATCTTCAGTGTATAATATTATTTGAAGGCACGGACTACTAAAAAAACCATTAGAATAATCAAGACAAAACCTTTATTATTATTAAAATTATCAATGAAATGCTGCCAAATAGATAAACCATAGTACAGCTTGGTGAGGCTCAGGTAGGCCAGAAATATTTTAATCTTCACGAAATGTGTTCTTGGACCTTTGTTGAGCAATACTCGTATACACATAAGTGACCAACCACCTACTAGCTCCATAAAATTCATGTATGACGATGATATTGCTCTCGGTTCACGGTGTAAAATATTCAAGGAACGTGAAATAGTGTTCATGGATGATCTGAGATTGTTTGCAATGTACATCTACTATTGAGGGATTAACCAAACTAAAAGAGAGAAAATCTGCTTTCATTTAAGCAACAGAAATGCCAGAAAGTCATAAAAGTTCCCAATTTGGGGAAATAACTGTGATATAATCCAACTCCAAAGCATCTTGGTTTGACGGATGACATAATCTTCACCTACAATTAAGATATTATTATTACTACTTCAAAATTGAGAACATGAGGTAAAAATTTCAAACGCTAGCAGGAAGCACCTGCAAAATGGCTGCAAGCATACATCGAATATCAGTAACTGGCTTGAACCAGTCTATGAATAGTTGGATATTGTGTTAAATAAAATCATGAGAACAATTACAGTCTTTTCTACCCCAGTTAGATGCCTTCAGTACTACGTAATATATCTCCAAATTTCTGGAGCCAGAATGGCCTCGTACTGTTGAAAAAGTTAACCAATGCAGTGGAACCGGTCAACATGGCCGTCAGTAAATTATCTAGTCGGTCCTTGAATTCTTGGAAACGTAATAGGAAATGGCACAAAAGCTTATAGAGATGGATTTTATTTTTTTTTAAATTGTAGATCTCGTGGGGGCAAAAACTACGGCTGCAAGTGCCGGCATTTACTCTACTGAAATATCAGTGGTACAGACTAAATAGCGGTAAGAACTGGTATAATTACTTTATATTATATAAGTGGGGAATGTCATCTACAGATGATTGCGATTGTGGTGAATCATTTTAGAATTTTGAAATCTAAGTACTGCTCATACTCGTACAAGGGAAATCCACGAGATGCATATCGTGGATCCCATTGGATTCCAATAGCTGAAAAAACTGAATGTTAATTTGTTGTTATACTGAATATATATAATTCCTCGTATGTAAATGTTATATATTCAAGGCTCTTATAATTGTTTGAATGTTTAATTTTAGTATTTTGGTCACAACAACCCATGTACCAAACTTTAGATAAGTAATTAACTAAAATACATATTTTGTAACAATATCTAAGGATTTAATAAATGTTTACCTTCATTTTTCATATACATAATGTATAAGAAACACGGTTTAAAATATTTAAATTAGAAGATAATAAAATTTTATATAAAAAATTTAAAGAATTTTGTGTTTCTATTCAAAAAGCTTATTACAAAAAAATATTTCACTTATTTTTGGTGAAATATTCAGAAAATAATGTTTTTTAATCTATTATGAATAATTTAATTTCAAATTTTATATGAATGAAATTTTTAAAAGAACTTTTCTCTAAATAATATATTACAAATTAAGATATATTTTAATTGCTAACTCAAGGTAACTTTTAAGCTGAATTAGAAAAATGTCCAAATGTCCAAAAAATATTGTCCAAGGTCAATCGAACTGCAGCCCATTTAAGTAATGAGGCAGAAATGTGCCGTTTATTCGTCTTCGCTTCGTGGCCCGCCGGTAGCCGAGAGGTAAATCTGGAGGCTGTGGCGGGTAAACTACTAGAGGACAGTTTCAACCACCTGTCGGCATCTGATCACCTAATCTTTTGAAGAATGTCAAGCAGTTGGTGGCGCACCGGGAAATAGGCAATGTTTTATGAGTGAGACTTGGCGGCGAGGGAGATCTCTGCATACGGGTAAGGGGAGCAGATAAGGCTGGGGCTCTTAAGAAGCTATACGAAATGGCGCATCTGACCTGAAAATAGATCTGCCCTCCAAGAAAAATCGCCGCGCTATAATGCATATTCAGGACATCGAAGATGTAGTGGTTGAGAATGTGAATTCTCTAGGAAACAGGTGAATTTCGCGTCTGCTCCCTGCGTCCCGCCATCAGAAAGACGCAAAATGCTACAGTGATCACGACCCGTTGTGCGGCTAGGCTATTAACGGCGAAGCGGGGTGAAGACTCGATGGGTCCATAGTAGAGCTCGCATTCTTGACTCTGTAAACAGGTGTTATAGATGCTGGGGTCTCGGCCAAATGTCGTCATCGTCCCGCTCTTCAAATTGCACCAAGTGAGAAGGGCCACCTTCAAATTGCACCAATTCTAAGAGGTGTCCGGCGTGTGGTATGGAGGGTCACAGATTGGAGGAGTGTTCAACCCATCAATGAAGTTTTTTCCGTTGAACAGAGGAAGCAGTAAGCGCTCCCTAGATATATGTTGGGTGGTAATCTTGAGGCGTTCTTCTGACTTGATGCTCCCCTGTGAGCAGCCAGTTAGGGCCACTATGGACCTATATGATTGTTAGATGCCCAATCAGATGCCGCCTTTGGTTTAGTTAAAGGAGGAGTGTAATTAATAGCCATTAGAGACGGCAGGGGTTCCTTTGGTCCATGACAATATTTTACTGTTACTACTCCCGGAACAAGGATTTGGAGATTCTGCGCATCTACTTCAACCTGTGAACGCTGAATTCAACAGTACACTACGATGCGGGAGGAGGGACAGCCCCCCCACGGATTTGCCGTTCGTCGGTGTATCTACTGATGGGCGGCAGTGATGATGATCTGAGACTCCTTCAATAAGGGCCGACTACGGTTTGGTTCCGTGGTGTTACTCTTGCCGGTGTTTTACATCCGAACCGACATCCCACTACTGGCTTTAGTTCGTTTACTGCCGTTTCTATAATTTTATATTTATTACTTTACGTGTATTTTGTATGTTATGCCTATGTATGTATTGATTTTTGCATGTTATTTCCTATGAGTGCATTATTTTTGTATGTCTTTTTCCATGTGTTTCCTGTGTTCTTACATAACTTTTTTTTTTATTTCTATGTCCGGGTTATGTCGGAATGTATTTCTGCGCTCGATGCCGACCACCCTGAATATAAATGTGCCGTGAATGTAAGTCTCCTGCTTGTGCCTACGCTAGGGTTTGCTGCTTATTTCCTTCTAAGTTAAAAAAAAGACTGAATCCTGGTGCAGCCCTTACACCGAGGGACCCGCATTTGTGGTGAATAGCATAAAGAATGAGAACCGGCCGTGGGGAATGCTGGGGCTGACTACGTTAGCTCCGTTGTCCCGTCCTGGTGGTTAGAGGCAGGTATAGTAAATGATCAGAACCGGTGGACCAACCTGTTGTACCGGACGTGCAGCCGATGGACGGGGGGGCCCATTAGAGTAAAAAATCTCCGGGCTGTTTATACTTCACTGTAGGTCCAACCCGGGGGTGGAAGAATAAAAGAAGAAAAAAACAATTAGTTAAAGTAACCTATAGTGTTTAATATGATATTTATGTATGTATCATATATCTAGATTACATTATACAGTTAATATATATTGCAATTAGAAATCGCATTAAATTTAATAATTATATTATTAACAGTAATTATACTATAATTGAGATATATATCATAGTATCGCAAAATATAGTTAAATTTCTACCAATATTTTAAAAACTTTAACTCTTTTAATATATTAGTTTTTCTGATTTATGTTCCCCGATTTAGAATATTTCATCAACGTGCCTATTCATTTTCTTATTTTTTAAAATTTTGTTCATAAAAAAAACCTGAATTTGATTTTTTTTCTTTTTTTGGAATAAAGCTCTTGGAATAAGTAATTTATTTTTAAGTTAACTCTTTTTTTAAATTTATTTTCACATAAAACGTAACCATGTTGGAGGATGAGATGAAGACAGTAAAGATAAAGTAGTGTGATTCGTATTTTTTTTTTTTAAACTAAATTCATAACAAAATTACATTGCAGTGTTTGTTTCATAAGTTAAAAATAAAAGATGATTTATATCTACTTTAACAAGTGATACTTTAAACATAATTTTAATGACTGTAAAATTGTTATCATTACGAATGAAAATTAGTTCTGAAATTATGTTTCGTACAGTAAAATATTTTAATACACGTTCTAAAAAAAGTTAAATTAAAAAAAATATATATAATTTTGTGGATAATTTTCAGTAACTATGCCTCACTAATTTAAAATGAAAATATGTAATTATATGTGTTAAATTACTGTATTTTTATATTATTATTGCTATTTAAATATTCTCGTACAATCTGTACTCAAAATCAATATAAGTAGAAACTTTAAACTGATCAAAGGAATTTAATCTTCAATTATGAATAATAGCGTAGAAAAAATAATTATTATTTTTTTAGTACTAAAATTATTTAATCATTCTTTTATTTACTATGAACGTAGAATAATTATGGAAATTGCCTGTATAAAAATGTGTATGAATTGAATGATAAATTTGAATTTAAAAAAAATGACTAACGTTAAAAATTTGAATGACACAATAGTTTCAAGTAAAATTTTGAACACAAATCAAGAAATATAGCATCTAAAATGATGACATGAGTAAATGAAAAAATAATTACATTATTTACATGATTAGATAATGTGAACGAGAAATAATCGTTAATTAATTTATTAATGGTAGATAGAATTAACGGTAAAAAAATATTATTAAAGATGTAATAGATAATTGTTTTTTAATATAGGAAGTAATTTTAATTATAAAATAATAAATATCCATCAACTACATAATACTTGGTTAAATATAAATAATAACTGATAACAATAGTGTGAAATTAAACACTAAAAAATACTGCCGTAGCTAAAAATAAGTAGTGAAATATAATCAGTAAATAAAATTGTGAATATTGAGTTTTAATAAAAATATTTTGAGTAAATGCTTCACGTACACTAATATACCAAAAGTTTTTTTTTTTTTTTGTACTGAAAACTTTTCAAAAAAGTCAAGTGTTATTGTAATTATATTTTTAAATGGATATATTTAATTATATTTATTAAATTTTAAATAAATGTTATTCAATCTCAACTTGCAATCTCGTGTTATTTCAGTAATATTTTCAATATCGTGACTGTATTACTCTCACCGTACGGAAAATAAATTTTCTGTTTTTCTTCTTATAAGTCACATTTATCCAGACAGGTTTTGTAATTTTGTAACAGCACCTTTCTTTTTTTCAATTACGTAAAAACATCCAATAACGTTACATATATACCTTTTTCATTCTATTCTTTTATCTGTATCGTTTCCGATGCACTCATTCCGTAGCAGTGTATTCATTTCATTCGTAACACGTTCCCTTCTTGATGCTTCTGTTCCTTCCATATCCCAGTACTTTAAATGACAATATCACTGTAATTCTTCCGTTTTTGTTCTTATATTTATTTGATTGGTATTTCATTCTTAAATACTTTTTTAAATATTTAGTTTTTAGATACATTTTAACCTGCAATTTCAGATTTTCCTTTTTCATGTTTACAGATTGTTCTTCATTTGGCCATATTCAGTAGAACATATTCTACTACAATATGGCTTTATCAGTATGTGAATATGGCTGATCTTATGGTGAAATCGTCCTAAGATTATGGTGATTTCTTGTACATAATAATTGTTTTGTTAATATTGTCTTCCAAACAAAATTGTCATCATTGCTTTAACCATATAGGACCGTTTTACCATTTAGTTAAAAGTAATGAAAGTAGTTAATAAAAAAAAAGGAATTCAAGCTATTTATAAATCACTTCTTTTGTAATCTAAAAAGATTATTTGAATATCCATTTTTTCTATTCATTCTGAAACACAATATTTAATTTATATATTTATTCATCAATTAATGAATGGTTATTTATCTTATGCATTAGTACACTGTCTAAATCATATATTTTAATATAAATATATTTACACACACACTGAGTTCAAAAAAGATCTTAACCCTGTCCTAAAATTTTAATTGTTTACTAAGGTAAAAGATTTGTTAACTCCTCAACAGTTCCCCAAAAAGCAATGGGATAATCAAATTTAAATTCAGACTCTAAAATCTAAGTAAAATGTGTTTAGCAGCTTGTTTGATGACAAAAGTTAATTTGAAATTAATTTTATTTCCATTAGAAAAAAAAAGGGTAATAATTACGGGTAATGATTATATTTATTGCAATACATTATTTAAATATTGTATTATATTTACTTACCGCTCTTCCGCCCTTACCGCTCTCTACCACCCCGAAACCGGACCCGCAATTAAAATCTTAGTCTGGGGGAGTTTGATCGACCTCTTCTCTTGAGCTTCCTAGCTAGTCTCACTCTGGATCCTGCAACATAAAGAAACAAATTCTCACTCACTCACTCATTCATACTCCACTTATTAATTCTCAAACCTTTTTTTTTTATGTATGTGTGAGTATGTTCCTCTGTGTTCGTGTTCAGGCCGGCAGGTCAGGAGTCGCCGTGCATCATCATCACCGCCCATCCCCCAGAAGGGGACGCGCGACTACTCAGCAGGAGGCTGTCCTCGGCCCCGGCTCCCCGGCTCCTTCTTGTGTGTGTTCGTGTATTGAGTCAAGGGTCTGGGGAGTCCCCGTGCCTCATCATCGCGGTCTATCTATGCAAGCACAGACAAATCGTGACTCCGCAGAGGGCTGCCCCCTCCTCCTGTCGCTCCCGATCAATGCACGTCCCAATGGTGTTCTTCTTCTTTAGGTTTTAGAACAATTGTGACGTACTCCTTCATACTGTCCCATTCACGAAAGCTTCGTATTATCCACTTGATCGTGTTTTATGGGGTTAGATCTTCAATTCCCATATCTTTCTTCAATTCTTCCCAACGGGGACATTCATACACGGTGTGTATGCAGAGTCGTCTTCTCCACAGTATTTGTAACTTATCCATTTCCGTCTCTTAAATTTGTACAAATAATCATTAAATGCCCCGTGGCCAGAGAGGAACTGCGAGAGGTAATAATTCACCTCCTCATGTCCTATCCCCAGCCACGGCCCCAAATTCGGGATAAGACGACTGGTCCACATTACCATTCTTGCCTCCTCCTAAATGGTTTGCCATTCCTCTACTAAATGTGTAACGGCATCCCCTTTAGGCATTCCTTCCCCTATACTAACCCTCTGCTTAGCAGTTAGATCCACTGAAGGGGAGCCGGCAAGTACCCCGGCCGCAATCGCAAAAATAGTTCAGAAGCCATTTATAATCTTGTGGAATCCCCTTCTCTGTATCGAGTGCATCCTCTTAAAGTTTCGCTGAAGTTGGTCGCTGTCTTCCAGGCTGGGACGGCGTATAGTGTAAACGCCGCAACACTCAATAACAATAATTTTCTTTTAGATGCTCTTGGCCCTCCACACGGTAACATCACTTTGGTTAGGATGTTTGTCACTCTATCCACCTTCTCAATCACTTTATTAAGGTGATAATTGAAGTGTCCGCATCGTGACATCCAGACGCTCAAGTATTTCACATGTTCCTGTATCTCAACTCTTTTACAGTCTACTAATATCCGTATTGGCCTTATCTTCCTACGGCCAATTATTGCTATTTCCAGCGTCTTGCACGGTTCCAACCTAATCCTGTCTCCCGCAAGATTAGTTTCTCGTTCTACTTCTTCCTCATTGTGGCCCCTTACTAAGACAGCAAGGTCATCTGCATAAGCCATCAGATTTGTCTTTTCAAGAAGATCAACTCTGATAACATCGTCAGAGACAATATTCCAAAGTAGGGGGCTCAGCGCAGATCCCTGAGGAACCCCCTCTCCAACATTGTATTTCAGCTTTCCTTCCTCCGAAACCACTGTCACTGATCTGTTAGTACGGTATTCGGAATGGGGAAATAGAATGGAGAATGCATCCTCCAATACAACAGGGGGGGGCGGTAGGGTGACCAAAACATCATAAAGACTTCACCAGGTGTCACAAGATATGCAACAACCAGGATTACGGATTTGGTGAGATCATTCCATACTATTTTTAGTACCGTAGAGAGGGACATTATAGAGATGTCAAATATTGACGGATTACGAGTGTATGGGGGAAAGTGGAAGAATTTAGGTAACGTTACTTTTCAAGTTTAATGTGGATTGTTATTACTGGCTGGGGTCTAAAAGTCGCACGGGGAATCCACTAAGAGCCTGTAGGATCCGGATACTGGACGTCCAATATTCCGTGCTACAATGTCTCTTGAAACATTTTGCGCAATATCACGTGTAGTTCGTTTTGATAATAGATCTACACGTCAAGAAAGAAGTCGATCAGATAAATTAGCACCAATACGCGATGTGTGGGAAAAGTGGGTAGAAGTTTTACCAAAATTATATTATCCCTATGAAAATGTAACAATCGGTGAACAGTTGGTGGGATTTCGTGGTCGTTTTCCATTCAAACAATACATCTTCAGAAAACCAGCAAAATATGGGACAAAAATATGGACATTATGTGACAGCAACTCATCATATGTATTGAAATTTGTAAAATTATAAGATGTAAAAAACTGAATCTAAAACGTCTCTTCTGAAACGTCAAATCACTATTGTTGGCACTATTCGAAAAAATAAAAAAGAATTGCTAGTACAAATGACAAAT
>JAAAKQ030514862.1:0-19406 GCA_010016005.3 Zanna intricata
AATAGTCATTCGCCTGTTTGAACGAACAAGTTTGACCACTTTTTGCACATTTTCATCTGTTTTTGAGGTCGAAGGACATCCCGACTGTTCCTCGTCCTTAACCGACTAATTTCCAGTTTTAAATTGCTCATACCACTTGTAAACAGTCTTCAAAGTTACCACATTATCACCATACACTGATTTTATCGTTTTGTAAGCTTCTGTGGCACTTTTTTCAACTTGAAACAAAACTTAATGTTAATGTGTTGTTCAAGATTCATGTTTCACGACAGACACTGCAAACACAACCTCACTGTAGTGGCTGTAGAAGCAGACTGACAAGCCGAAACGTTTTCAAACTTGTCACTGCCTGTCTCAACACATGAGGGTATGAGACATATTAGTTGAAATAGATGTAGCGTAAGTAATTGCTGCTATAAAAATTCATTCACCGTATTTTTTGTCACCTCGTATGTATATAATTTTATAACATCAATTTGTCAACTAAATAAAAGAAGACTTTGAAGGAAGGAAGAATTTATTCTCAAATCTGTTTGGGACTTGACTGTCTGTTATGAATATAGAGCAGCCATTTCATGTAAGTATATAAAAAACGAGACTTGTCTATACACCTTGTTTCATGATAAGCATTTTGTGAAATAACTTTATTCTTCTGTTAACAGAGCAGAAATTTGAAGTACATACTGTTGTTAATTGAAATTATGAAATTATTAAAATACCGTTAACAGTGTCTTTCCCTATCTTTACATTTAGTTGAAATAGCAGTTTTTTTTTTTATAGTAGCCACCATATTGAAATCAAAATTGGAAGAATTAAAAAATATTTTTCACAATAAATAAATCATTATATTTAAATCTTAATTTAATTTGTATAGTTTTTCTCAAATAAATTATAAAAACCAGATTAAGTAGATGCTATTTGTTTGCCCCTCTTCCTTCTGCGCTACTTCAACTTACTCTACTATTGACAACAATCTGCACACTAGTCTATTCAAATGTAACCTAAACTGCTATCCTTCAAGTACTTTAATTAATACGGCTTGGTATAAGATTTTTATAAATCATAATCTATAATCTCATTTAATAATTTTACAAAATTTAATTTTATATATTTATAAAGAATAAAATACATAATTATCTGAATATTATTACAATTACAAAATCGATGCACATACATGCTATATTTATTTAATGCCAGCAGTAATCATTATGATAAAGGAAACCAAGCAGACTCTCTATTCTAAACATTTTCCCTCTTATGTATAATATTATATATTCAAAATGTCCACCTTGAGCGTCAATACATGTTTTGACTACTTACTTCAGTTACACTGATGTTGGAAATGCATTCTGTAGTATTTTCAGGTGCTCTCTAGCCAAAAAATGTGTAATATTTTCTGAATAACATTCTACTGTTAAGTTATGGAAAAAATGAGTCTGAGCAATCTTTTTTGTAAAATTGCAGGCCAAATTCAAACCTTTTGAGAATGAAAAGGCCTTTCATGATAAATATTAGGATTCTCAAAACTCCATATTTTATTTTTACTAGTAAGGTATCCAGAAAGATGAAACTACTCTTTATTTAAATAAAATAACATGCAAACCACCTCAAACAATATGTTTGAATCTCCAACAGAAATACAATCATTGCGTAAAAGTCAAGATCTCCAGATTCTTGCCCTACCTGAATCCAATGTGGTTGTAACTTCAATTTTTTTGTTGCCTTGCAAACAATAATGATCAAGAGTTCCAAGTGATTTTCCTGGAGGATATAAAAGTCACTGGTGAATGTCATGCAAACATGTAACATTGAAAGATGACCATTATGTGTACGATCAGTTACATTTCTTGTTTCATAAAATCTAAAATTAAATAAAATATAGTCAGTTTATTTGGTATCCCATTGTCAAGAAGATTAGCCGTAAAAACATGTTGACATACAGAATAAGACGGAGTGATTAAATAATGTTCTGCAATAAAAATACACAGGACTTGTAAAAACAGCATGTTTATACTATTGTGAAACTACTTACACA
The DNA here is from genome assembly GCA_010016005.3 of Zanna intricata. Classification (NCBI taxonomy): domain Eukaryota; kingdom Metazoa; phylum Arthropoda; class Insecta; order Hemiptera; family Fulgoridae; genus Zanna; species Zanna intricata. The sequence goes on from JAAAKQ030514862.1 coordinate 2,036, forward strand.
GATGGAGGAACAACAAATCCCATTATCCATTTATTGTATAGAACCTTGTCTAATACATACTTAGCAAAATATGTTCTTCACCGACTGTCCTTACACCAGTCTTACAAGGATGACCATCTGTTTTGGGTTGTAACTTTGATTGCACTGAAAATTTATGTGTAGTTTGTTTTCAGTAACTAATTTGTTGTAATTGTAGAATACCATTTTGATTACATTAAAATTTTTAATCATAAAGCGGCCTTAAGAAAGTTATTGTGATTGCGCAATTAATTATGTCTGTATTTTTCATTTAAATTGCTTAATTTGTTTTATAATTTTGAATTATTCTTCAGAAAGTAGATGCAGAGTTTTTATACATTTGCGGATGAACCATTACAGACTGATGTCAAACAAGAGGTAGTATTTGATGAAGAGAAAAAATTGAATATGTGCTTGTCTGTGAACAAATCAGATGAAGCTCTGACTTTTGATATAAGTTTTTTATGTTGGGTGTATGTTTTTACTTGGTTACTTCTTATTCCTCTAATTTCTTTAATATTTTTTTAAAATCATAAATAAATATAATATGCAAGGGAAGAAATTAGTTGATTAGTCTGTAGTAGTCAAATACTTTGTAGCTGCTATTTATTTAGTTACACACGACACTGTTAATAATATTTTGTGATTATATATGTAGTGATTGTTATTTATTATATTCATGAGTAATGTTACCACATTCCCAGAGACCTGACCAAATGTTTATAAATCTTCTAAAAATATTCCATATACTGGAGTCATCATTTTAATTACTGTTATCATATCTTTCCAGTTATAAACCAAGAAAGTGTAATAATAAAATAATACCTGGAAGAAAATATGATAACATGTTTGAAAACTGGATGTCAATAGACAAACATGTAACTGCAGCTGATGATCAGATTAACCGAAGATGTTTGTGAAAAATTGCTTTTATATCTTTAGCAACACAAAAGAACTGGGTGAAGTGATGGAGATGTTTGTGAAGAAATTTCATTAGTAAAAATAAATAAGGAAGTACAGTTAACTTTATAAATTCTGTCATTATGTTTGACAGAAAGCTGAAGACTCATCTACATCAATACGAGAGGTTTATTAATTATCTAATAAAAGACATCATGCAGTCAGATTATTTTGTTTACTTATTCAATAGTTATGAATATTATGAGTATCCTGTTTTCTAACCAATCTATTAATGTATGAAAAAATAGTTACTGTTGTACTTTTCAGTAAAATATAGGGATATTCCATTTTAATTCAACATATGTTTAGTGCATCACAATTTTTTATTTTGATGAGTATATGATAACTACCACCTTGTATTGGGCAAAAAATTTTTTTTACTTAAAAAAATTATTTTTCTTTTGTAATAGAATGTTTTCTAATTCGCCAACATGTAAAAACAACCATTTTCTTCACTTTTTCCATGAGCTGTAGCATTCTTATTTTACATTGTATAGAGCATCAAAACGGGCTTTTTGGAAAGAGTAAAGATGGAACTTCATCTTAGTGTACCTAAAATTCATTTTCTTACCAACTCTTGTAATGTTTATTGAATTTACGTTTACAAATTGTTACGTTTCAAATTTTGGGCCCAAAATAAATAATTCAGGGCTTGGGGTAACAGCCCTGTTTTTTATCTTTTACTCTTAGATAGTAGTAGTACTTATAAAAAAAATTGAATTGTTATCGAGTGTTCTTAATTTTTAAAAAATGTCCACCAATTTGTACGGTTTTGAAAATGTCTCATTTTGTGGTCCGAAAATCACATGCAGGACAGGTGGAAAAAATCCCAAATATTTACAGCAGCAAGTATATTTAATATTCTTTAAAACTATATAAAATTTATTTTGTTACTCAAAGGGGTTGACGAGTAATGAAGGCAACAAAACCCTAAAAACACTGTTCCTTCTAACCATAAACAACATATCCAAAAATATTGATATGTATTTTTTCAGATTATAAAATTTTTATACTCATTAGAATGATAATAAATATTCAATTACAAAATGATAAATAGTCAATTAAACGATAAATAATAATTACAAAATAATAAACAATTGAAATACATTAACGAGTTGTTCACTTGTTATCTTATTTTACTCCTGCTAATGGAAGTTATGAATATATCTTGCACTTTTTTTTTATAACAAACTTAACATAACTTAGTGCTCTTACCATTATTTTATTGAGTAAAACTGATAAGTCCTTATTCATCTTTGGTGTAATGTTATGTCCTTTTCCAGTAGTTGATAGAAAAAGCTCTGAAGGTGTGAGAATCTTTAAAATAATTGCATTGGACAGCATTAGTACCCCATTATGCAATTTTAATGCTGTCAATGTTTTCTGACATTGTAACACTTCTTGCTGCTCCTTTTTGTTGTAACTTGATGTGGACCTAGTTTTCTCAAACTTTTTAACTCACAAGTTAAAAAACTGATGAGTTTTTAGCAGATTTGCAGATGGTACCCGTCCGTGATGTGGAATGTTGAACAGATTGCAAAATAACCTTAATGCAATTGTCACGTCTTCATTTTTGTAAAATGATTTAACACAGAAATCAAATCACGATGTGCACCTGACTACTGTTACATATTTATTAAATGATATTAGTGATTAACAATAAAATGATTATCAAGTTTACCACTCTCACTGAAACACAAAATATATAATCACTTTTAAATTTTCCCTCTTTACTGACTATTTATGTATGTAAATATACATAAACAAATGTTAACAAAAGGCATACAACAGTTGTTATAATCTTGGACCAGAATGCTAGTACAATAAATATACTCAAACAAAATGTTTAAAGTTGCAGAGAAACTCAAACATTCTGGTTTATTTAAGGTACAAGCAGTATAATATTTTCATTGTTAGTTGCTCTATCAAAATTTTAATCAAATTTTCATTTGTTTGTTTTAATTATCTAATATTCATCCATTATTATTCTTGTTTACATATCTAAAAATATATTTATTTGTTTCCATGTATATGGGAACCCACTGGGCTGGTCTATTGGTTAACTCATCACAAATCAGTTTTTTAAGAACTGATTTTGAAGTCAAAGGTTCTGAGGTTCAAATCTGAAGTCAATATAAATTGAATCCAAATTTTTACTATTGGTAACCAAGTCAACAATATCTAAAGTATATACACTTAGATTTGTGCGAGTAGATTTCCCTGCAAGAAATCCATGCTTTGCGTTATAATGAAATTTGATGTAATTTTAGTACAGACAAGGTGATCAATTAATTTAACAATCATTACAATTATTAATGTGACAATAATTATTAACATCCAATAATTATATAATGTATTAATATATAATACAGATATTATTAATATCTGTTTTTTTAATGTATTTTTGTTATAAATGAAACTTTCCAACATTCAGGTAATGTTCCATTTGAGGAGATGAATTAAGAGCATTTTTTTTTATAAATGTCAGATGGATATTATCTGGACTGTCATCATACTTGTCAGTAACACTAAAAACTGCTGAAGAGACCCCATCATTTGTTAAGAGTTATGTCACTCAAACGATCATTATAATTAAAATCTACTTTAAGTCAAATCATGAAAACTGCAGACATTTGTAAATCTTAGCAAAAAGATTAACAATATCTAGTCAGTTATCTGCAGATTCATTTTTATAATGTAAGGTTGATGGAATAAATCTATAATTACCAATGTTATTTACATATGTGAAGAAAGATTTTTCCATTCGTTGGTAACTTTTTTTTAACCTAACTTAAATATAATTTTTTGTCATGTTGATTTATTTACTTACTAAAGTATATTCCTTTGTGAAAAACTGTAACAAAAATTAGAATTTTAATTCCTATACAGTCTATAGTACTTATTTTTGTTAATGCGAATTGGACTCTTTTCAGCTGATTCCCCTTGGTACAATGTTATTGTCAGAATAATAAACCACACCAATGTGAAATACTTCATGCTGTCTCAGTAAGTCCCCTTGTGTTTGGGTTCAAGTCAGACAACTGTCAAATTAGTATAAAGTGAACATATATTTGGGAATATTAGTTTTAATTGAGACTAAAAACATTAATTTTTTTGTTAAATAAGTCTTTAAATATAAAGAACATGGAAAGAGATATTGAATAATATATTAGAAGTTTACAAATACATTTTTATATGTGTATTTTTTTTTATTAATTTCAATTCAGTCTTGATTATTTTGTGATATACACAAATCCAATCAATTTTAAGTTTATGAGGATAAAAATTTGAATTACCATCTTTTGTAAAATTATAAAATTACTGAGTGGTTGGCAATGACAATTCCCAGAGGGGAAAAAGTGAAGATGAAAGAAATTATCATAAAATAAATTACTTTTTTAATTCCCCTTTTTTCAATTAATTGAAACTGTTATCTAATGAAATATTTACTTTGCTTGATGGAATTATATTCATTTGTTGAATTCTTGAGGATGTACTGTTTTGTAAAATCTTATGATAATTTGTGAACTGCCCATTTAAACACAGGATCCAGCAGAAATATTTTGTGAATTTCTCACTCTCTGGCAGAGCTTTAGGATTGTGGAGCTATGCTGTTTTATAAAGTCATTCATTTTAATCACGTCATAGAATGGTGCGCAGCATACATTCATTATTGAAACTTATTTTAAAAACGATGATTCTGTCATTGTAATACAGTGATTATTTTATGTTTAATTGTTCTATGTTTTCTATGTTAAGATTTTGTGGTTCCTAGCGAGAAGAACATATTGTTATGCATTACAAATTTTAAAAATATGGTTTTGGCTTTGAAAAATAAACCTCCTAAAATGCTTCATAGAGATAGGTTGACCAAAAATATCTAAAGAGCGTCATAAATGATTATCATAATTGACATAACCTACACGATACTCAGCTTTAAAGATGATGGAGCTTTAGAATTGTCAGATCAGACTGCGAGAAGAATTTTTCAAGCATAAGTTTCATCTGTAAAAGAAGATTTTCTACAGCAACTAAATGAATAAGATTGGGTAAACCAGATTACACCTTGCCAGACTAATCTTCAAAACGGTTTAGCAAACTCTGTTAACGACAAAACTCATTTTCATTTAACAGACTTTTCAGTACTGAGCTAAATGTCATTCTTAATATTTTCACGACATATCCTCATCAATATTTGATACATTTTTGTTGATTTTTGGTGTGATAGATCCATTACTTATTTTAGGACGTAGTGCAAACTATTACTGACTTCTAATTGTTATATTGATGCAAAAAGTAACATGTATTATTATTATTACCAAACACATTTTGCCTCTTATCTTGAAAACCCTTAGACCAAAAAAAGTTGAAATTTGGCTAAATAAGCCCAGCTTATATGGCATGATCTTCAATCTATCAAAGAGGAATCACGATACCCATATTTCTTTTTTATTAAATTATAATTATTTTTAAGCCTTGTTGATGAATAATTGGTATAAATATTATATTAATATTTGGTATAAACCAAATCAGGCCAATTTATTTAAGTAAACAATATACAAGTTTACAATATAAACTTAGGTGGCATTATGTTATTTATATTGTATCTTTAATTGCTAAAAAAATTCACATCCCATTTGACCACTTTGCTTGACAGCTACCTCAAATAATGTTTTAATAACAGCTATGATTTGAAAAACAGACAAAAAGTCGGAAATTACACAAAATTCAAAAAAAATGTTTTAATTCTCGAGTCTGGTATCTTGACACCACCTTTTTTCTATAAAAAAAAAAATCCCCATGTCATCTACATTAATACTAGGTACAGTTGGATACTCAATCTTGAGAATTAAGTTTAAAAAATACATTATTTTAAATATGGGTCCCATTCTGTCACCTTGATTTTTTTTTGGGGGGACTTAAAAATTTATTTATCGGTATAATTATTTACGTAAATAAATTGGCCTGATATAGTATAATGTTATGTAAAAGAGTTGGGAAATCTTCTTCCTATGCGAATATTTTTGTTATAGGTAATTCAGTGGGACTTCACATTGTTCCTCTAGGGGCAGAAGAGACAAAAAGGGAAAAATTTAACAAGTGATTCTTAGGACTAGGAACAATGAGTGTGCCCAATTTTCTGATGAAATACGGCAGGGTTTCTTTGAAGACCGATTTAGAAAGATAAAAGATGTGCATAATGGTGGTGGAAACTATCTTGAAAAAATTATAACAAAATAGTCATATGGCAAAAGTTTTCCTACTTTCATATGTATGTTAAAATTGTATTTTAACAAATAATTTAAAAAAAAAAATTGTATGTTAACTATTTAAATAAATCATTTAGTGAATGGATTGTAAAATTTAACTGTAAATACGACTAAGACAACTGCAGTTGCTTTTAGTTAATATTTTATTGTTAATTGCACAGTTTTTCTACTAATGATAAAATTAGTACTTTCTATTACTCTAGTGTAACACGTAAAATGAAATTGGTCATTTCAGATGTTAATCAAACGGGTTAAATTCCACATACATTGTGTAGTTGGACAAACAATCCTGATTTTGAGAATTATATACAATTTTAACAAAAATAGAAGACTTGTGCATAAGTTATGTCTATTATCAATCTCAAATGATTTATTTAAATAATATTTTTAATTGATGTAATTATATTCATTTTATGTTCTTGTAGTATCATTTGATTTATATTCTTACAATATGATTGTTAATATGCTCATAAACACTGTATTGACATATATAATCTAATTTACAAATTTGTATTAATCTATTATGATTTCACATTTTTGCTTACATACTGATATATATAAAGTGCAATAAGACACTATAACAATGTAATAATTTTTTGATCTTGAGGAATAAAATTTCCTTGATTTATTTAAAGATTTATTTATCTATTTTTAATCTATTTTTTTAAAGATTTATGTGAATGTAATTTGAAACTGTTATATATTGCAATATTCAATTGTATTATTATTTATTTGAGGAATATGGATAATTATTATTTTTTGAAATACTAATTACAGATTATGTTTTTATGAGCTTTTTAGATTACTTTATTATACATTTGTTGAGTACTATTAATAATATTATGACAAATGAAAGTATATGCAATTTGAATTAATGATAATTATTAAAAATAAAACTGAATTATGTTGTTGTACATGTATTTACAACTAAACTTGTTTGTTACGCTTTTGAAATGCTTCATTATAGATTGTATCATATATGCAACTTATTGTAATTGCAAAATTCATGTTATTGTAATAATTTAATTTATAATATATAACAAAAAGGAAATAAAAATATTTTTAAATGAGACTAATTAATTGAGTAGTTATTTAATTTATAAATGAAGGTTGGTCATGTCATATTATCACTTTTTTTTGTGATAATATTCCCAGGAGAATCTGAACCTAACAGTCTAAAACAACTGTGTGGTTGACAATAAAAATTCCCAAAGAGAAAAACAGTGAGGATGAGGTAAATTTAGTACTCCCCAAGAAAGAAAGAAGCTACCTTATAAAGTGTCTAGATTGGGATAGGTGGGTGGGTTATTGTTAACTGAACAGTACTCATCTTCTAGGTTAGGACTGAACAATTGTAATGTTTCTGTAAAAATGATAAAATAACAGGGCAATTACACAAAATATTATTTTCATATCAATATTTTTATTTCATATAATTAACAACAAAAAAGTTTTCATTATCTTTTTCTCCTCATTTGACATTTAATTTTCCACTTTTTTCAATAATAACAATGAAATATTAAAAATTGTTTTGAGATTATTTCCTTATTATAAGGAAAGGATAAAGCAAGTTATTTTTTCATATTTTTTTGAGCTTGACCTAAATCTTCCAGGACATCAGGAATTGATTCCAGACCAACAGATAAACAAATAAAATTCTCCTTAATTCCAAGTTCAACTCTTTTATTAGCAGGAACTCATGCATGAGTCATAAGTATGCTGAAAAAATGTAATTGTAAGAAGCTTAAATCAATGTAATTTAATACATTCATTAGATATACAATATATATATATATATATATGACACATTTGAATTTTGAATTACATATTTATATTTAAATTTAATATGATTACAACTTTAATATCAAATAGTGTTTGAGGAAAGCTCATTTACTGGATGATGTTTAATATTGTAGGTCTTAAAAGGAAAGGTTTCTCTTTTAAACATCCCTACAAAAGTCAAGAATTTAAATCTGGGCTCAAAAGAAACCTCCATTGTGGCGGTCTGTATAGCGATTTGAAATTTCACAATTACCAAAAACTAACTTTAAAATATCCAACACAAGATTAGCAGTGCAAGGGGCTGCACCATCTTGCATAAACCAATGAGTATCTATAGGCAAGTATCTAAATAACATTAAGAATTAACTGTATCACTGAAAAACACTGGCTCTATCATTCTGTGACTGAATAAAGTTGTCCAAAAATGGATGTTTTGTTTGTTAACAATCCCATGAGTATGAAAATAGGTCTTGTCTTTGACCAGTGTGCAAACGCCAATCTTTTTTTCTTGTTAGGTTGTGTTAACTTTTGGAGAACAGTCAACTTGTACGAAAACTCTTGAGATCACTGAGTAACATGTACTTTTCAACGAGATATTCCTATTTCTCAAGAAGCTCGTCGTGTAAACATTCCCAGTGTAGCACAATTGCCAACTAATAGCTGTGCGAGGATAATTGAAATAGGTAATCACAATAAAATTCTCTGGTAGAAAAAGACTGTATAATGTAGCTTTAAAGTCATAAAACAGAGACGTACCATAAATCATACAACAATAATTAATTTAAATTTGAAATACACATCAATTGCATCAATAATGAATAAAATGAATAATTATTGGTATGTTTTGAGTAATAAAGTATAGATTATTAAAAATAATCCAAAAATTCCAAAACTACACTTTTGCCTAAACATTTAAATCAATGTTTAATAATACATTCAAAAGCAAGTAGAAAGATGTTACAAAATATGTAATTGAAGAGAATTAATGCCATTATTGAAATTATTAAAATCATTAGAATGCGAAGAACAAAGAATACTGGAGAAACCCAGGAGCTTGCGGTGAACGTGTCATTCGCATTGATGTTAAATCTAGACTGAATAGAATTAGGACGGTAGAACAAAGGAGAGAGCATGCACCTGTGAATGTGTGAACAGAGTGAAAATGAGACGTGGGAAAAGAAAAAGAATGTTGTAACCAGCTGCAATAATTGTGAAATAAAAGTGTTTAGCATTCCACAACACTGAGTCATACATCCATCAAACAGGCAAAAGCAATAACAATAAACATAAACAAAAAAATAAATCAAACTTAACGCAAATGTGTTAACACCCAGACTACATCACATGGCAACTCAAAATGCATCAATATTTTCCAGCACAAACAAGAACAACTTTAGTATGCTGTGAATTAGACAAATGTCAGAGATCGGCAATAGCTCAACAATAACTGATGTGTTGCAGAATCAGAAGCAAATATAAAGACTACGGCTACATCTACCAGTATTTGCAAGAAATAATTATGAAGCATGCACAATACAAAAACTAGGAATTTAATGCTTATTTATAATCAACTTTATAAATGTGTTACTTATTGTGCGCTCCTGTATAGCTAATTTTATTTTTTATAATTTGCATTTATATTTTTTTAAATTATTATCTACCTAAAATTATAATCTATCTAGCCTGTGCCACTCCTGTATAGCTAATTTTATTTTTTATAATTTGCATTTATATTTTTTTAAATTATTATCTACACAAATTGTTGATGAAATGTATAATTTTTAATGAATAATTTTTTCTGCTACTTTTGATAATTTCCGATTGCAATCTTTAAATCGACTCTTTAAATCGATTTAAGTCAATCTTTAAATCGATTTAAGTCGACTCGGTTGCAGTCGGGGAGTTGCAGCTTGGTCGTCGAAGTCCAACCGGGCTTTCCCAGAGCGGCGGTTGGGTTCCCACTACAGCGTCGTAGTGGAGACCCCCAGAGCCCCGCAATGTCGGGTCGGCGTCGGTCCTCGATCGCCGGCGCGGCCGAGGCAGTTCTTCCCGGCCCACTCTGGGCCGGCTCCCGAAGCTACGTCCGCCGGCCAGGGCGATGGAAGCCCGGTGAGCTGGAGCGGGAATGTAGCGTCCGCATCCAGCGACTCCCTCGGCGGGCCGATCAGGCCTGCTGCTCCGGCGGCGTGGTCCAGCGTTGAGTCGGCTAGGGCACTCCTTCGGTCTTCTTCTTCTCCGAGGTCTTCTCTAGGTGGTGGATGGTGTTAGAATGAAGTTCGGAACGGAACGGAACGCAAGGATGTCGGAGGGTGCAGTACCCTCCTATCTATCGCAGTATACGGGCTTGCGCCCTTGGCTGCTGGGTCATTCTAATTAACTGACGGGTATACATAATAGCATGGCTTATATTCGTATGGAAGTTTGGATTGCGTTCAGATTCCTTGGAGGGTTTTATCCGGTTGGGGCCCAGCAGTGCGACATGCTGTTAAGCTTGACATCTATGCTAAAAGGTAGCCCTCTACAGACCACCTTTAGCTCTTTGTCTTTCGACAGCTGATAGGTGTTGTAAGCCACACCCTTAGACTGAAGGTGGGACTGGACCACTCTAAAGTCGGCCTCGCTGCTTAGCTGCAGCCGCATGGACAGGCCCGTGCACTTGCATACGATCCTGTCGCGAATGAGACCTGTCAGTGTCCGACAAAGTCTCGTCCAGTCGGACGGGCAGTCCAACATGATTGGCGGGATTTTTCCCCGCTGTTCCTGTGCCGGAGCAGCAGGGCATTCATTTCCGACGTCCATGGCCTCCCTGGACGAGCCAGAGCGGCCTGACGAGTCGGAAGCCGGTCGTGAGGGTGTCGGGGAACTCGTCCCCTCGGGCCCATCCTGCCCGGGGTCCTCGGAGCTTCCAGCCACCCTCGCTCGTTTGGGCTGATGCTCAAGCGACTCCGCAATCACACCACGATCCGCGTCTTCCGACATGGACTAGATGGATGGCGCCGGTCGGGTCCTAGCGCGTGCGCAGTCCCCGCATTAGTGTCCATCGCCAACGTTTACTAATAAGGATTAATTAAAACTAGATGAAATAACTAGATTAATTAAAACTAGAAATAAAATTAAGCCTCTAAGAAAAGGTTAGTTAGTCACAACAATTAAATTATTAAAATTAATTAAGATAGCAAACACCAGTAAACTGGCTTAATTAAAACTAAAAAAAAAATATCAAGAAATATCTGATATTATATTAGATGTTAATATCTAATTTACGACTAAAATCTTCTACATAAGTCTATAGTAATATTAAAAGTTAGTAAAAAAAGAAGATCAGCTTAGCTGAATTGCTTGACCGGATAGTCAAGAAATTCAGCCGTAGAAGGTCGCCCCTCGGTGGTAGCTTGTAGTTCTAGGCGGTCAGCATGCAGGAATGAAGGAAAAACCCACTTCACTGACACTAAACACTCACAAACTATCACAGTAAAACAGTAGAACTGTTGTACCACAAGTGACGGTTAAGGCGTCAGATTGCACAATTCTCTCTCCTAAAAAATGAAGTTTCACGCTAGGGAGCCTTCATTTATTATAGCCCACAGTGGTGGGGTAGTGTTGCCATGGTGACGGATAGATGCGCGAGCAGATGCCGCGTGGTGGGAGTGCCCGCCTGTGCATGCGCTTGTATACTGTAGCTCCAGCTGACTTTCTCATCCTTGCGTCTCGCTGAGTTAAAGGCGTATGGTAACAACCCCCCCCTCCCGTCTAGACGGGCGCATACGGAATGAGATCTGTTGGATCCTGCTGTAGTTGAGTTTCCGGGGCGTAGTGTGCGGGTTTGAGCCTGGAGACGTGTACCTTCAGCCGAGTGCCTTTCCTGTCGATTTTATATACTCGTCCTGTTCGTTGAAGGACAATGTACGAGCCTTCCCATGGAGCCTCGAATCCTTCGTATCGACCATCGCTTGCAGGGCCGGCGTGTTGCCTGACGAACACTTGATCGTCTACTTCAAATATCGGTTGCTCTTCTCTCTTGTCTACGAACTTCTTTTGGCGGTAGACCTCCTGGTGTGATACTGCCTCCTCCTCTCTTTTCTCAATTGGTTGAGGCGGTTCGTCTGCTTTTGGGTGCTGCCAGTCCCCGGGTCTCTTTAGTTGTCTCCCGATGAGCAGCTTGCTGGGTGGCGTACCGGTCGCGGCATTAGTCCGATTTCTTAACGCGAACAGCACTCGTGGCACATTCTTATCCCAGGTGAGGTGTTGGACATCCTGCTCGAGGGCTATTCTCAGTGTCTTCTTCACCTCCTCATTACGACGCACGGGATTCGCCCGTGGGTGGTGTACGGGTGTAGTTCATTGTGTGATGTGTCGCTGGCGGCATAACTTCTTCCACTTTCGGTTTTTGAGCGCAGTACCGTTGTCTGTCAAGATGGCTGCAGGATAACCCCAGCGGCAGAACACTTCCTCTTCCAAACAACCGAAAATGGTGTCCGTGTCAGCGTGAGGAACGGGCCAGGCCTCCACCCAGCGGTAAAAGAGATCAGTCGCTATCACTAGGAACCTGTTGCCTCGTTTAGTTTCTGGGTATGGACCCATTAAATCAACTGCTACATGCTTCCAACAAGCTGTAGGCCTCCGAGGTCGCTGATTATCTATTGGAGGTTTTGGTCCTCGTTTGTAGCATGTGCTGCACTGTCTGATATACTGCCGAACATCCTTCGAAAGGCCCTGCCAATCGTAGTATTGTCGGATCCCCCGCCAGGTTTCTTCTGCTCCGGGGTGACCAGCTTCTGGAACGTTGTGGTAGTGTCGTATGACAGCTGAGCGGTTGCCGGGTGGGACGTAGACTCCCACTTGTCGGAGTCCTGCCCTAGTGCAACGCCCTGCTGTCCATGATTCCGTCTTCGTCCATTTTTTTTTTGTTTAACCTCCGGAACCACCGTTAAAGTATATCTTCAGAGGATGAGATGAATGAATTGTATCGTGTGTGAAAAATGCCATGCCTGACTGGGATTCGAACCCGGGACCTCCGGATGATCTTCGTCCACTTTGAGGCAAATGGCCGAGGGCGAATTCGGATCTTGGCGTATAGTTGGCACTCAGGATCGGCTTCTTGTGCTTCCCGCACCTGATGGAATAGAGAAGTGGCGACAACCTTCTGCAGTCGGGGTGTAAGCTCCACTCTCTTCTTGGCCGCGTTCGATCGGATGTAGTCTATCTTCATCCCGCACCATTTCAGTATTTTCTTCTTCCGTCGGTTCTCTTGACAACCGGGTTCGTTTTCTCGGCTAGGGCAGTGCTCTAGCGTAAACTTGAAACTCTGAATCAATAAAGCCCAGCGAGCATATTTTGTTTTCTGCCCGGTGGCCTGCCATAGCCATGTCAAAGCCTTGTTTTCCGTTCTGAGGATGAAAGCACGATCTTCGAGATACGGTCGACAGCGTTTGATTGCCCACATCAGGGTGAGGCATTCGAGTTCGTTGGAGTGATATTTCTTCTAGGCCGCTGAAAGCTTTGTGCTGGCGTACGAGATGACTTTTCTCTCACCATTTTCGGCTTGCTGGTAAAGCATGGCTCCCAGTCCTTGCTGGCTGGCATCAGTTTTTAAGACTATAGGAAGCTCTGGATCCGGCCAAGATAGCTTCAACGGTCTGCTGAAGGCCTGACGAACAGCTTCGAAGGCTTGCTGTGCGGTGTCTGTCCACTTCCAGTGTTTTCCACGCAGTAGGTCAGTCAGCGGCGCGGAAACCTCTGAGAATCTTAGGATATATTCTCGTAGCCAGTTACAGGTACCGAGGAATTTCTGCAGCTCTTTTCTTGACCCAGGGGGCTTATGTTCGATGATTGCACGTAGGTGTTGCTGCTGCGGAATATTGCCAGTGGGGGTAATTTCATGTTCCAGAAAGGACACCTCGTCACAGCCGAATTGGCATTTCTCCAAAGTGCAATTCAGATGATGAAGTTGCAGGCGTTCCAGAACCAAGTCTAGGTGGCGTAAGTGTTCTTCCCAACTACTGCTGTTCACAATAATATCGTCCAGATAGACCAGGCAGCACTGACGGAGGAGGCCAGTGAGAACATCTTGCATTAGATGCTGGAATGTGCTAGGTGCATTTTTCAAGCCGAACGGCATGACTCGGAACTGGTATCGGCCGCCATCTGGAACAGAAAAGGCTGTAAAACGTTTGGCCGATTCCTCCAGGGGTATCTGCCAGTAGCCACTTTTAAGGTCGATTGTTGAGAAGATACGGGCGCTTTCCAGGTCCTTAATAGTCTCATAGATCAGTGGCAGTGGTGAGTCCTCATCATCGTTCAGGCGCCGGAAGTCTACACAAAAACGTGGTGAAGAATCCTTCTTTTTAACAATGACTACTGGAGAGTTGTAGGGCGATGTCGACGGCTCTATCACCTCCTGCCTCATCATCTCTTCCACTTGTTCTCTTATAATCCGTTTCTTTTCCTCGCTGTATCGGTACATCGGTAAGCGAAATGACCGGCTTCCTTCCCGAAGTCGGATTCCATGTACTGCTGACCAAGTTGGTTGCAAGGGAGTGCAGGAGAATACTCCTTGATGCCGCTTCAACACTTTCTCCAATCTTGTCTTTACCTCAGGGGGATTTATCTCATCTGGATGATCTTCGCCCCATATTGGGCGCCAAAATATACTGTTGTATATGTATAATGTACTATTGTATATGTAAATATACAAAATAATCAGTAAACTAATTTCTTGTTTTTTATTTAAATATGGGTTTTAGATACATATTTTTATCTTATTTATTTTATATCTTACACTGATATGATCAATATCTTATTTTTATGTTTTGATCAAAGTAAAGATTTATTTGTTTAATTATCAGTATTTAACATTTCAAATACACCTAAATGTGAAAAAAGTGTAAAAAACAAGAAATTACAGAAGTTTACAGATTACTTTGTTTTGCATACTTTTACATATACTGTGTAAATTTTAATAAACAGACAATAAACTTATAATTTCCCTTTTTCCAATTTTTTAATCTTATTTAAAAAAAAAAACAGATAGATCATTTTTTAAATTACAATATATGCTTACATTTAAAGATGGCAGCCAAAAATTATCAAAAGTAGCGGAAATGTTCATAAAAATAAATGTTTCATCAACAATTTATAAAGACAATAATTTTAAAAAATATGAATGCAAATTTATAAAAAATAAAATTAGCTATACAGAGTAGTGCACGATAAGTTACACATTTATAATGTTGATTATAAATCAACTTTTTTCCTAGTTTTCATATTGTGGATGCTTCATCCTTATTTCTTGCAAATACTGGTAGATGTAGCTTAGTCTTTAGATTTGCTTCTGATTCTGCAACACAACAATTATTGTTGAGTTATGGCCGATGACAGACGTTTGTCTAATTCACAGCATGTTAAAGTTGCTCTTTGTGCTGGAAATATTGATGCACTTTGAGTTGCCATGTGACGTAGTCTGAGAATGTCTGTACGGCAAGCTTCTTGAGAAATTATACTAAACAGTCATATTACACAGTGATCTCTAGAATTTTAATACAAATTGATGACTGTCCTCCAAAAGTTAACACAACCTAACAAGCAAAAATGAAATAATAAAGGTAGATATATTAAAAAAAAATTGCAACAAATAATTAAAAATTCAGAAGCTGCTACTGAAAATTATTTTAAGCACATATTTAAGTATATAATGAACAAGGATGAAGGTAAAGTGTGTTTCTTTGTTTTTTTCTAATTAATATTACCTAGAAATTCATAAAAAAAAATAATACTGTTTCCTTAGTAAGAAAATGTATTAATTGTATTTTAAATAAACTGGTTGGAAGCATAATATAAAACTCTTTCTCATATGTCAAAGTATTGTGTTACATAAAAACAGCTTGTTGTTTAGTTTGACAGAGATGGATATTATGTGGCATATTCATAAAGTAACGGCCGTCATCATAGACGAGGTGTGATCAAAAAATATGGTGAATTATGTTATAAAAAACAAAGTAAAAAAGTTACCTTAAATATGAATTAATCTCCTTCAAAGTACTGTCCTTGGCTAGTAATATACTTATCCCAATGTTGAATCCTTTACTGGAAGCATTTCTGAAAGGCTTCTTTTGGAATGGGTTTAATATAAGTTTACACATTTAGTCCTTATAAGAACCAGAAAATGATGTGACAGCCCATTTTTGAACCTTATAAACTTGATCAATTTTTTAAGAGAGTTCCAAGAGATAACATATTATACCTAATATGAGCATAATAAATATTTAATAATATTGACAAGCTTATCATTTTATTAGGGCACTTCGAAGTAAAACACTACAACTTGATTTTATTAGACATGAAATCAATCTGATTAACTCTCCAGAACTTTTCAACTAAAAAAACACTCAGAAATTTTTTTTTTATCAGCAACAGAAATACTATACTTATCATTGATGGGAATTTTATCATCTACATGAAAAGCAACATTTTCAATGCAACGTTTCTAATACTGTTTAGTAATTTTATTAACCCTTATGCACCGTGATAGCTATAATTTGCGTCTTTGTAGGCTCTTACATTCATTATACTTGTAGGCGCATAAATTTATTCGTACAATCATTATATTTATATACGATTATTGGCAACAATTTTCTGTTTCCAAGAAGGTATCACAATGTATCGTAGGATATATGGGAACATTTTTACACGCCTTTCTTATAGAGGTTTTTGGCTCATTTGAAAAGGTCTAATCCCACCCTTCTGAGTGAAATATATAATTTCCTACTCGTTCTATCTTTGCCTTACAAAGGTTTCGTTTGTATGTGCATGTTCTCTATTTTGTCTAATATTGTAATAATTTTTGCTTGGTCGACAGCCATAAGATTGGCAGTTTTAAGACGATTTATGTCCAAACATGTAACTTTTAGGTTGTGACTCAGTTATTTGTTATTATTTTTAATTTTTTTCAACCAACTAGCTTGGTGTTTACATTTTATATTTCACAAGATAATAGAGAATCCAAAGAAACTCACAGAAGGACATTTTGTTAAATACAAAAAAAGATATCTTATTTTTACTACAACGTATATTTCCAGCACAGCGCGGTCAGAATAACTAACCAGAGTCACACTGCTTGTTTCTCTCGGCGAATATCGTTGCAATTCTCATTATTATTTTTTAATTTAATTAATTTTTTGTTATGTGTATATATTTTTTATACAGTAATAATATCTATATGGTCGTATAATACCGGCGTGCCCGTAATAAGTATGTTCATGCGGTCAAGGATTGGTTTGGTTTGCTGGCATTTCTCCCGCCACCACCCCATTCGGTCGCCCTAGAGCATAAGACCGAATGTCTGT
>JAAAKQ030514873.1:0-19405 GCA_010016005.3 Zanna intricata
TTTTTTTTTTTTTTTTGTTTAACCTCCGGAACCACCGTTAAGGTATATCTTCAGAGGATGAGATGAATGAATTATAGAGTGTATGAAAAACGCCATGCTTGACCGGAATTCGAACCCGGGACCTCCGGTATACATAACATGCAACAGTTCTAAATCTATATGTGCAACAGTTCTAAATTCAAAATTTCAACATTCTACCGCTAATCGTTTCTGAATTATGCGAGATACCTACGTACAGACGTCACGAAGAAACTAGTCAAAATGGATTCAAAGATAATCAAAATGTATATTTCCGTTGAATCTGAAAATCGAAATTTTTCCCTATCACGACATTTGCCTTACTTCATACAAGGAAAAAAAATGTTCCGCAGTATAGCACAATTTAATGTCGATAATTTTTTATCTATAAACATGTGTGGTGTATGAAATGTAATTCCATTAGTTGTACTGTTATAAAAATAAAAATTTCAAAGAAAATTTAAAATCGTAAAACGGAAATTATCTGAGGGAAATCTGGCATTATTAACAAAAGCTGGGTTTGTTAATTCAAACTTTATTGTCAAACTATGATTAAACATAAAGCCTTTTGTAAAACAGTGTAATCTCAAAATACCAGGTAATGTTGAATGAGCTGCTAATACAACACATCATCATTGATGTTCATATAGCAATTATATTTTACTTGCAAAGAAGCAGTTGCAAATTATTTATGATTTTCTAGAAAATAAATAAAATATTGTGAAAAATGTTTATTCTGCAGTTCAAATTACTAATTTTTTTTTTTTCACTTTCATATGGACACGATAACTGAAGTAATTTTGCGCCAATCACTTTGAAATTAATACATAAAATATAACAACCCAAAATCTCGATCGAGTTCGTTAATGAGCAAAATTGGACCTAGGGGTGAAGATGGGGGACTTTTCATAAAAACAAAATATCACTATAACTTTCTTATTAGGTAAAATATTGAATACGTTTAAATTTCTTATTATTCTTTGGGTAAGGGTCTAACTTATATAAGTAAAGTTTTGATATCATCAAGCATTGGCCCAGGGGGTGGAAAATATTAGATCTCGAAGACAAAAAAAATCATACCTCCCTTAATAGGCACAGTTTCAAATTGATTTAAAGTGGTTTTTAGTCCTCTAAACATTACCTAAAACCATTCTCTGGAAGAATTTTAGATATAACCAAAAACCCCCTTGACCCTTGACCTACGGCAGGGAATGACCAAACTGTTGTTGGAATTGTAAAAATATGGGGCTTGTCGAATACTAAACATGTGAAACTTTTTTCAAACGGAACCATTGTCATGTTAAGTAAACTTGAAGTTTTTCTTCAGGTGTTTTCTTAAGTTTAAGTTTTTTTAAGTTAAGAAGTTTTCTTAAGGTGGAAATCTTTTTTCATTTCCTACTTAGCATCGGTGAAATCTATTTCCGTCTTCCGGCGTGCCGAAAGGGATTTTTATAAATTTCAATATTTTCTTTAAATGATTACGCAACAATCTGTGATTTAAGAACGGAAAAAATTACTAAAACTAAAATTGCGATCGTAATCGTACCAAATAATAAGCTATATTAAACAATATAAGCTGTATTTTAATTATTAAAATTGTTGAATGAATTTTCCAATATTTCTTTTCCATCACGTCTAAATCCATTGAAATTTATCTTTCAATTTTTTAATAAACTAAAAGAATATCGCATACAGATAAGATTGAATAATCCCTCACTTTTTATAAGTCGAATTTAAAATTTATCTCAAAGGATTATCCCTTCATTAGTTACACATAGACAAAATCTAAATAAAAAAATTCTGAAGTAGTTTTTTCGCTGTAGTGAAAAAGCAGCGTGTTTCGGCAGTACATCCCTCTCTTCGGATTAGAATAACTTATTCAAAGTTCTTCTACCTTGTTTGCTACACTATCATTTGAAGAACTGTCTTTCATTTCGGTCATCCAGACCAATGTTATCAATCATGTATGTAATCGCATATCCCAGAAAATAAATTGAAAATTTAAGGCTGAACACCTTAACAAAGCTTAATGATCAGAAATTCTGTAATTTCAGGCTAATAATATTTCATTACTATTTTTATAATTAACTCATTGTACATGTAAAACAAACTGGGCTTTGAAATATGCCATGGAAATTTTCTAGTTTATGATAAATATTATGTCTATTTAGGTTTCGAACCCGAGATCCTCTGGATGAAATTATTCTCAGGAGATCAAGTGGTGTGAGGAATATAATGGTTTGTTACATTGAGGCAAGAGGGTTTTAGCTAGCTTATTATGTAATAGGAGGACACAAAAAATGATAGTATTAGAACAATTAAACTTAATATTCTGATCAAAGGACAACAGACCAGAAAATATGTACAAAATCTAAAAACATTTCAAATGGATACATTCACAGAACTGTAGTAGATGTGTGAGGAATATTGAAAAATAAGTATAAAGAATTGCTTTTTTTCATATGGAATTTTTTTAAACAAATATTTATCCTATTTCCCGGTTTGATTGTACATTTGATGTATGAGAAGGTAATCAGAAGGTGGGCTCTCCCACAAATGCCATATACAGAATTGAAAAGAAACATTCCTTTGAAATGATTTCGTTCGAAGATGGAAGGCCAAAATAAAGAATAATACAGATTGAAGCAGAAGCAGATGGCAAAATGAAGTATAGTGACGGACCTTTTTTTTTTTTTTTTTTTTTTTTAACCTCCGGAACCACAATTAAGTATATCATCACAGAGAATGAGATGAATGAATTGTAGCCATGCCTGGCCAGGATTCGAACCCGGGACCTCCGGATGAAAGACCGAGACGCTACCACTCGGCCACGATAGTGACGGACCTGCCAAGTAATTGGATATGTAATGTGTAAAGGGACAGTGGATTGAAGCGGCTGGAAGGTACCATTGCATTTATGTTTAAAAGAAAAAGCTATTGGATGTATGTTAAAAAAAATAAATTATTTTTTTTCTATATTAAAATCATTTATTTTAAAATATTTTATGTTTAATAGTTTAAAAAAGTTTGATATATCCAAAAATCTACCCATATTTTTTAAAAACGTGTTTTTCTCATATGATATGCGCAGCTTGTTAGCTTATAACTAGGCAAAAACAATGTCGGTGACCTCAATCAATCAACCAATCTAACGTACTGTAGCATGTTGAGCCAATAACTAATCTTACTGTAGTAGGGTGTACACATTTGTTGTTGCCTTATAATTTTTATTATAGCCATTTTTTATTTCATGTAAAAATTTTTTAACTTTACATTATTACCAAAATTACAGTCATGATGAGAAATAAACTTTCTTATGTGAAAAATGCGAAGCCTGACGGGGATTAGAACCCAGGTTCTTCCGGATGAAGGCAGAGAAGCTACCATTTCGAGATAATATTATTATTATTTCGTATTTTTCTTCTCTTTTTTCGTCAATAAAAATTCTTTCAAATTTAATTAAATGTGCCAGAACAGTAACCATTTTATGTATACTTAATAACTTGTATAACTTTTAATTAATCCGGCTGCAGATAAAAATCATTAATTTTAAATGAAAACTGCAGTAGTGAGATGTTATAAAAATTAAATCTTTATTAACAATATTATGTAAATCCCAATTGATTTGACAAATTTCTCGTCGTCGCTAAGTTATTAATTGACCATGTAACTTCTAGACTTTATCTAGGGTTCGATTCCCGGGAAAGTTTTTAATTTTTCACCCATCATTTCATCCGTCTAATCTTCCTCGTTAAAATAAAATGTTGTAGGTCATAATTATAAAAATAAAATTATTAAATAAAACCTAATTTTATGTCATTAACTAATAACTAATGAATTAATTCATCCATTAATATTATAAAATTAACTTTATGAATTTTAGAGTATTATTTTGTAAATATTAAATAATTTACTAAAGAAATAAATTAATTTTACCTGTTAAAATTAAGAATATGCATAGAAAAGAGATTGAAACGCCTGTATCAAAAATTTAATTAAAGCCTGCTCTGAGTTTAATAATAAATGTTCACTTAAATTGTTAATACAGGACAGGATTTCTGATTAATTTTCTATTCTCTATGCAGTAGAACAATATTAATTTTTGAAATTGATATTTAACGTTCTTGTAATACGATCATATTCACCTGAATAGAAGAAGTCACTTAACAATAATTGAACCTTAATTAAATTGTGTTTCTTACGGATTTTTAAAAATCGGTCCAAAACTACATTATTTTTTAATAAATAATATATTCCTACTGACTAACAATATTTTATTATGTAAAATATACATAATATTTTATATTATGCCTTATTGCTTTCGGAGTAATTACAACATCTTCAGGGGCATCCAAAACTACGAACTTTCAACTATATTTCATATTTTTGATAATAAAATTAAATAGAAATTGTTATTATAACAGCCAATCGTCATTGATTAAAATAAATTATACATTAAGTGAAATAAATTTGTAATGTCAGTATGATGGTTACCACTTATATGAAATATGAATTAAAGTATTACCAACCTACCAATTAATAATTATTGTATAAACTGTTTTAATAAGTTTTCTTTATCAAATTTAATCTGTTCTTTCATTAATTTACCATTATTTAAATTTGTATGTAATTTCTCCAATGTACTAGTTTTATGATAATTGTTAGTGTATTTTAATATTAAAAAAATTCTTTTGGGTTATAATTATGTCCATTTTCTAGAATATGTTTAGAGAAATTGGATTGTTCTTTATTATTTTTGTTATGCATCAAATACGCTCTTTAATTGTAATTGAAATTGAACGATTTTTTATTCCAATATATTTCATTTCGCAGTTTTCACAACTGATTATACATTACTCATTTTTATAAATTGTGTTCATCATATTTTATAGAAGGATCCTTGTTATTTATGTATTTTATTATTTTACTGTTTGTTGTATATGCATATTATTGGTATTTTATTAACTTTATTATAATTTATGTTGTATTCAACCTTGGCGTATTCATTTATTGTGTATTATTTATTAGTTTTATTTTGTTTATTATGTATATTTTATTTTTTATTTATATGTTTAATTTATTTATAAGTTAGTATTATATCCATTGTTTAAGGCAATATGTTTATTGTTATTTATTTCGTTAATCAATTTTATATATTTTTTTTTAAATATTTTATTGCTCTGTATATTAATCAGTTGAAAGCTGCCATTTTTTGATTCCAAGGATAAAAAGAATTTAAAGTGTATTATGGTATCTTGTTTTTTTGGTTTTCTGCAGCATATATTGATTTTATTATTAATATACTTTTTAATGAATTTTAGGTCTAAGTAGTCAATACCATTACTATTTTCTTTGTTTAAAGTGTATTTAATATCGTTAATTTAAGAAATTGATTTCTTCAGTTATTATGATTTCTAATAAAACAATTAATTTGTTGATTATATATTATTAAAATTTTGTCCACTTATCTTTTATATAAAATAATATTATAGCTATCTTGGATGCTTTCGTAATTTTTGATGCCCCTGAGAATGGAGTAATTACTCCGAAAGCGCTATGGTTATCTGGTGTATGATTGTAAATTTACCGGTAAATTTGTAGTCTTAAAGAGACCATTCCTGCGACGTGTGGTTAATTGAAAATCAACCACCAAAGAACACCGGTATCCTTAGTCGAGCATTCAAATCCATATAAAAGGAATTACAAGAGGTCGAACCTTAGAACACTCGATTACAAAAATCAGCTGATTTTGCGATTACGAGTTTAACCACTAGACTAATCCGGTGGGTTATAATTGAACAGTAATTTTTTTCTTGATGAAGCAACCGACCCCTCTCAGGTATGAGAGGCCACGAATGGGTGTGGGGGAGGGGCACCAGCGCATTTTTCAATGCGCATGCTGCCACTTTAGGTTATGTTAGGGCGGGACGGGTAGCCTCTTGGTAGAGGGACGTGGTGGCTCACCACAAGCGGGCAGTCGACACGCCCTAACGATCCCAAGTGGACCCCGAAGGGGGGCTCTGCTGCAGGAGCTCAAGCGGGAATGGCAAATGGTTACGCAGTATTTAATCTGCTGCCACGACTACCAGGGCTGACTGATGAGATGCCGAAAGGCGATTCTAGTCGCCCCTGGGCAACGGTGCGGGTGGTTTAGTCGGTAGGGGTTGAAAGCAACACTGTTTCATGGTCGTTACGGCTCCATGTCCAGTGCCCACTTAGCGTTATGCTAGGTCAGGGCGGCAAGCGTCCTGGCTTCGAGCCCTACACACCCTAAAGGGAATGCGTAAGCGCATTCCTGCCCTCATCGGTCAATAAAATAAATTTTTTTCTATTTGTGAATATCCTGATTATATATTAATAATAGTGCTAAAATCACATATAAAAAACACATAAAACATTATGTATCATTACAACTCGGGTATGTAGATTATAATGAAGCAAATGGCTAAAAAAACACGAACTGATACAATTTACTTTATGTTAGCAAATCTCTGCTCCAGTTGATTAAGATAGCTTATTGAACAGACAGAATGAGTAGAGTAGGACAAAGTACTTAATGGATTAGTTTAATTTGTCAATTAACTCTAAACTGTCTGTCGTATAGATCCAGATAAACGTAATTGAAGATTGGTATTCGTCGATCATCGAGAATGGTTTTAATATTTTTTTTGAAAAATATTTAATATTTTATTTTTGAAAATAACAATCGCTATCTCTTTAATCTGCTAGTTTTATTTGTAAATAGTAATGTCTGAAAATATCATATTTATGCATAACTGAAGATTTCTTACACTCAGATATTTTACCTACCAGAGAAGTTCAATTATGACGTAAAGTTGTTTTTGTAGAAATACTTTTTTTAATTAATAACCCGCATGTATAGCATATATATTTTAATTATTAATTTCAATACTTTATTTACTTACTCAATTTTATTTTTAATTTATCGTCATAGAGTATTGTTATACTGCTTTATTTATTATTTATTTACTGCTTTAGAGTATTGTTAATAAATTCTTTACTTTTATAATATATTTTTATTTATTTCGGTTTTAAATTAAAGTTGGAAACTTAATTTATATAGGATCATACTTAATTAAAATAAGAAAAATATTTATTTAAAGGCTACCTTTATCAAGCTACTGTACTTCTTCTTTTTTTTTAAATAAAGAAAAATTATCTATAAGAAAATATTAACAAATTGAATCTCTAAGGAATATCTTATTCTTAAGCTTATGTTAGAAGATCTGTAAAAAGCACTCTAAAGAAAACCATCTAAAGATTCAAGCTTTTTCCAGGTTCCTTTAAAAAATTCAAAAGTGCAGTACTATTCTTTATACTTCTCTTTTTCTTTTGATATACAGTTCATGTAACATTTTAAATTTCAGTTCATTCCTTTCACTTTTTCATATTACATTGTTTTCCTAATTGAAATTTAGAAAATAATAGCTTGCTATTATATTTTAAAATCCGGATTATAATTTTTAGGCGCCTATACCGGATTTCTAGCGTAAAAGTTTTTAGTAGAAAATGTACGGAATTAATCATCAGCTGTTCGTATTTTACGTTGAATTAATGATTTTAAAAATGGATGAACAACGTTTAATTCTTTTAGAATAAAACTGAATTTTTTTTTATTGAAGAAAAGGGTTTATTTATTTAGTAAAAATGTTATATACGAAGCTGCACAAGTACAAACCATAAAAAGCATTTTTTTAAAATTTTTTTTTATTAATTCCGCCCCCCTGAGCCAGACCCGCAATTAAGTGTAAACTCAGCTCGAGGAGAGGTGCCACTGCCTCAAACTACTTCGCCAGTTACCCTGAGCCCGCCTAACGCCGTTCCAAAGACAACACCCAGGCAGCTGGGACTCAGTCTAAAATTGCCATGCCTCTAGCGAGAGGACTCCAAAAGGATCCCATTTCCGGAACTCCGGTGAAGGGATGGAAAGCATTAATAAAAAAATTAAGACTTCAAATTCAAAGAGCGCATTTTTTTCATAGAGGCTAATTTAAATAAAAAATGTATGGTATTTAATTGATTTCGTAATGTACGAGTATAGCTTCAAAGTAAACTGAGCATGATTTTAATTTTTAAACATGACTCGTTATCGCTAGCTGTTGAGGCTGTTCTCGTCAGATCGATGACAAATTTATTTTTTGTTGCTATGTAGGATTTAAAGGGATGATTTTTCACATTCTTTTAAGAATCCGAATACTTATATATATATATATATATTTTTTTTTTATGAAGTTAAGTATTTTTTTTTTTTGTGTTTGTTGTTGTATACTATCATTCATTAAAGTAAATTACTTTGTTTACTGTGTCTTATTTAGTCACTTTGAAAAAAATGCTCGTTAAATTCCTTTATACTAAACATCACAAAAAAAGAAAACAAATCGAATACTGACGATAATAATAATAATTTTTTTATCTTTAAAATGATAAATTAGAAACGAAAATGCGAATTTAATGACGTCTTGTTTGTTTTTCTCTTGAATAACTCTTCTTTTTTTTCTAGATGATATTATTGACGAGGCACTGTTTCCTTTTTGTACAAATATACCAATTATCTCTTATTCAAAGAAGGCAAGAACTACAAAAGTCTTTTGTAATGTCTTTTATTCCAAAAATAGTCGAAATTATAAAAACATTCAAAATCACTTTTAATGATGTACGTACCTTAGAACGGTGGTGGTTTCTCCTCCAGGACTTCCACTTCCCATTCTGAAACAAAAAAAAATTTACTATTAAAATATAAGATAGATTTTTAGGATAATTTTTAATTTTATAATAGTTATATTATGAAAAAAAAGAATAATTAAAATCAATCAATCAATTCCTCTAGTTTATTTTTTCGTTCTGTGGATTCAAATCAAATTCTCCTTTTGATTAAGACAGCGTTTATGGATTGGCTTAAGACGAAGTTTAATCTTTCCAAAGCATTTTTTTTTGTCGTGATAGAATATCATACACTTTAGTAATGGAATTTTAACAATATAATTAGTTTTATTTTCTTGTATATTGGTTTACTGAACAAAATTTTAACTTTCTTTATTACATACCAATCATTCACTTCAAGAATACTAAAGAAATATAATTCTGTAATAAATTAGGAATAAACCGATAAATTAAAGACAATTATTCAAGTTAATAATTTAATGTTTATTTGTTCTATGAAAGTTCTGACAATGCTTTTTTCCATAAAGGAAAAAAAGAAACATTTATAAAAAAAACAAACAAAAATGTAGTCAGAGGTCTGTAGTTTATTAGAAAAAATTTATAAACAGTGATTGATGTAAGAAAGAGTATAAATAATTTTACGTTTCTAATTTTTGACGTTGAAGTTTAGAATACTTTTTTTTCTTCTTTTTTTTCATTATTATTATTGTAATAACGTTATTTCTTTTTTTAATTCATAAAATCCCGTTACTTTTCCTAAATTAAACAGCATAATATTCGTAGTCTACAAAAGTATGTAAAGAAAAACCTTTAAAGAAATATTTATTGAAACAAATTCGATAAAATAAAATGCTTAAAAACTGTTTAAAAAACATGTTAAATCCTAAAACTATAAGGCCATTTCAATTCTCAAACAATCATCTCACAGGAAATAATATCTTAATAATAATTATAATAGACTTTTAAAATGAGTAATATTAGACATTACTACGATAAAATTAATAACAATAAAAAACTAAATGAGCAATCTTTACAAAGTACTATAATAATAGTATTCCTGTGTTTAAAAAATAAAACTAACCTTTCACTAAAACCGCTTCCGTATTGTTTAATACAAGTAAATTTATTATTTATCCTACTGGGATTGGATTATTGCAAACAGTACTGCACGACTTTCAGTCAACATTTACTGTATTTGATTTTACAGAAATTCGATTTTACTTTGTAATTCAAGCAGAATTATTCTTTCAGTAGTATTTTTTAAGTTTTGTTATTTTAAGATAGTAGAATTTGAATTTAAATTTCTTTGCTTTAGTCACTAAAACGCACATAATAAAGTCTCTTATTAAAGGAAAGTATTTAACTGTTTTTAAATTCAGGATTTTACATTTACGAGTTACGAAATAATTTAGGGCATAATTAAAATTATCATTACAATTATACAACACTGATTGTTTAATAATATTAATTTTTAAATTGTACAAAAATAAATTATTTCATAACTTCATGATAAATTGTAAAAGATATATCGTTTAGGATGACTGAAAAAATTAAACTTTTTAATTTAAAAATTAAAGTTAAAATGAAATTAAAAATTACAGTTAAAATTAAATTAAAAATTAAAGAAATTAAAGTTTTATGGATTTCAATAATTATAACCAAATAGGTCATTAAAAAAAAATTACAATTTGGAATAATCTGTGTAGGATTATTGAAATATCAACTGACCTAAATTTGTAGTTTCATTTGATGAGACTGACAAACTATCGTTCCTAGTTGATAAATGTAGAATAGGTGTTAGAAGATATGGTTTACTTTTACTAGTATATTGACTACTGACATTTATCAATTTTTTAGAAGCATCTGTTTAGATTTTTTTTATTTTAGAATATTATTGATAAAATTAAAAATAATATTGAGAAATAATGTAAGTTGGTTAAAAATATAATTTTAAGATTTATCTTCTTTTTTTCTTGATAAGTTGAGGAGGAAATAAGATTTATTGTAAGATAAATGTGAAATGTTTCCATGGAACGATGCCACATGTATATATATTGTAATAGTTTCTGTAATAAATTCAAGACAGTGACAAAAATCCGTGTCAAACTTCGTATTCAATGAAATAAATTCTGACAGCTAAGTCCTCCCACGGTCTTACACGGGATCCGGATAAACGTGTTTGAGATACCTTTTATCCCAAACAACAGAAAAAACCAAGTCTTCTTAACTCGGCTGAAAATTGAACATACAAAGCTAACCCATTTGGCTTTCCTCAGCAGAACTGAGAGGGCGTGCAATGTAAAATGGTTCGTAAACCAGTTACTCATAGATTCCCAATGTTCGGGTCTGTTGGAACACAGTTAAATCTGGATTCATATATAAAGTTTTAACTCGACCAAAAGAAATACATCAAAAGGCTGTTGCGGTTTCTCTGTGATAGTTGGATGAAGAACTTAATTTAGCGGTTTTCCTTATATGAGATCCCTTACGGTATACTGCGGGCTATGTAAAAATAAAAGTGGTATTTGTTCCAATATTTATTAAGTTATTGACGTTTACTGTCTAGTGAGCAGTGTAATACCTACGTTTCATCCCCATTCACTAAATAATTGAATATTTCATCGCTATCCATATGGATGGCGATGAAATGTGATTTTTCATGTTTCGCTCCAGAAAACAGAGCAGCAGACATGCGTTTTTTGTGATTGTCTATCAACATTCTTGAAACGCATTGGGCACAGATTTTAGAATAGTTTAGGTGAACAGTCATAACTTCATGAAAAAGAAATTGTAAACATACAGGAAATTTATCACTAAGTTCGTCTAACATGAAACGTTGGTTTTCTTTAGTATGTCTGTCGATCTGCTCTATCAATTGTTCAATAATGAGAGAATAGCGCGCATTTTAAGCACTGAGCTTTCCTTGTCATGAGCAGATGTTCTCCCTCCCGTAAATAAATGATAGCATTTCCTTACGTTTCCTTCATTCATTACACTGTCACTATATATGGCAGTAATTCGATGGAGAATTTCCACCAGACGAACAACTTGCGCATTCAAAAAACATATTACCGATTGTACCTTAGAATCGGCAGGATTTTCAATCTTTCATTCATTATAAGCTCCACGCAGTATTCATTATAAGCTCCGCTTCGAGTTTCAGTTCAGCTACGAAATTTCCTGCAGTGC
This sequence comes from Zanna intricata, assembly GCA_010016005.3. NCBI lineage: Eukaryota > Metazoa > Arthropoda > Insecta > Hemiptera > Fulgoridae > Zanna > Zanna intricata. The sequence goes on from JAAAKQ030514873.1 coordinate 11,890, forward strand.
TATTAGATAATGACCCATTATTTTGAGTGAAGCAGCGTATGCGTATGCGATACGCAAAGATTCTTACTTTCTGGACGACTATAATATTTAATTACCATTGCTTATATGTGTCAATTTTAAAGCACACTAATTAATTTGAAGATGATCCTTAATTCGATTTTTTTTTGGAATCCATTATTTCTAGTGTTTTCTGAGGGTACAGTTTGCTGATTCAAAATAATTGTTTTATATAACAAACATCTAATTATTAGTAAGCGTTGATTATCTACAACAAACTAATATGTAACTTTTCAGGTTTTAAAGTGAAACTTTGTTTCGCTCTTATAGCCGAAGCTGCTGACTCATTACGACCGGTCGCATTAATTGCCAGTCAACTACTAGCGTTGGTCGCATGCATTATGAATTATATTAGGAGAGAAGAATGAAATTACTCTTGAAGTGCTACAAGTAAGTTGGAAGGACTTTTATTTGGATGCATAATGAATAACTTCCAAAAATTTTATCGAAGAAATACATGACTGTCGCAGTTTATTACGATTGGGATAACGTTAAATAAATAAAATTTTAATCTTTGCAGTTTTTTTTACTAGTTAACTATTATTTTTTTATTTTATTAAAAAAAGTCAATATCTCCAGATTTGAGTTTATATTAAATAATTTATTATCCTACAGAAAGAGACATTTTCATGCATTTAATAAATCATTAAAATATTAATGATTATAAAAAATTACATCATAAAATAAAATTAAAATTAAATATTAAAGGTTTACGCAGATATAGACTAGTAAACGTATTTGAGTTGAACAAGAAATTTCATCCAATAGCCAAGATCTCGGTAGGTGTCTATATAGTGAGTATTAGAAATACGAAAAAAAAAATTTAATCAGTTATGTCAACAAAATTTTGCTTCGGCTGATGTTTTTAATGTTCTTTATTGGCTTTGAAATTTTGTGAAGCATTCAGGCGGTAAAGCTTGTTATAGTAGAACGAGAAATGAAATTAAGTACTAACAACTGACACCCTAAATTTTCTCTTTCTGTAGACGCCTGAAGCACTTGAAGAAACGGTCGGAAAAATAGAAAAAGATATAAAGTGTGGGATGAAGGAAAAGAAACGCTCCTCATATAAACGTTTCCACCACTTTTTATCACACAAATAAACAGACACGGTGAGAATTATTAACAAAATAAGCTACTGTTCTAAGTGTGTTATTTTTTTCTTTCTTAAACACTTAACGGGTTTGGATGATTGCAATACATAAGTAAACAATAATAATAATATGTAAACGGGACTAATCCTGTATTATGTAAATTGTACTGATAAAAGGGATTAATAATATATTTTTCGTCATCCTTCATAATTAATGGATAATTACTAATGAATTTATTAACTAATATTAGAGGATGTCAGCAATTTTAAAACTTTGTCTGACGTTCCCCCTTTAGAAAAAAAAAATTAAAGTATAAAAAAAATGAAAGAATTTTTTCTTTAACTATTATTAATAAGATTTTACTGTAAATAAGCTGAAATCAAGACATGTATAATAAAAATTGAATTCGGTAAAGTTGTGGCAATCTTTTACTAAATCGCAATGAAAATCGTTGGCCAGTTTTCTCTCTCAACGATTCAATTAACTTCGCGGTTTAAGCAAGCAATTAAACTCGTCGAACAATCTTCTTTCGCAAAGAATTGATTTAGAGAATAATGCTGGAAAGTTTTGTTAAAATCTCAACAGCTGTTTATCGTTGAATCGTACAAACACAGACACACGCGCGCCCACCCAAAGCTTACGCATATATTTTTATGTTTAAAACAAAGTATTTTCTTTAATTTTCTAACAAAACATTTGCTGCCAATTCAAAATATTTTATAAAAATTAAAGATAAATTTTATCACAAATAAATATAATTAAATGAGTTAAAAATAATTAAATAGTTAAAAGTTATTAACAATAAACTAGTTTAATATTGGACTTTTTATTTTTTTAGTTATAATTGAAAAAATTATTTTTTCCTTTATTCATTGTTAGACTGAATAATTCCATTTCATTTCATCCTCATATCTAACAGTGGTCCCAGGAGAAAAAACCATTGAATAAAAATTAATTATCTAATTGTTTTTTTAAAAAAAGATATTGTCGTCCGACCTAAATGATGGACCATCTGGAAATAAAAATTGGCAAAATTTAAAATTGATAACTAGGAATTTTGTTCGAATATATTATATTTTATTGCCAAAATTGTAAATATACAAACCAAATCTAAAGAGCACTGTTGATAAGTACCATACATATGAGCCGTTTTGTATCAGCTGTTCCAAATTTAAATTTATGTTTTTTCTAATATTTTGAATTCTTTTGTCGTAAATTGTACAAGTAAACTATTTGCTTTTTTATACAATAAAGTAATTATTACTTTTCAAAATCAAAATCATTAAAGCAAATACCTTTTATATTTTACCTGATACTTTACAAAAACATCTTCTAATAATAGAAGAATTATCTTTTAGTGAATTTGGACTTTTAATAAAATTTGGCACTAAGAACGGCAATAATCAGAAATAGTAAACTTTGAAGACGGTTCAACAGCAAACAGAGACATTCTCTCACAAATACAAAAAAATATATGTATTACAAGAGTTGACAGGGATGTAAAATTTACCACAAGCAACAAGTCTAATTTAATAATCCTTCTTGACATTATCTTCAGCGCCATTGCTGGCTTAAATTTTTTATGCTCTTATGATCTTTATATGTCATTTACACTTCATTTTTATCGTAAAAATAACCTGTTGCCAAAATAATGTAATAATTCTACATTACCTAGTAGACTGTCCAGATTTTCTTAGAAATGTTATAAATAATTTAAATAATGAAATATAAGTGTGTATTTGTTTTGTAACAGAATAAAACTCCCTCAGATTAATAAGATGTATTGTATTTTACTATAAGCAGTGATTCACAATTTTTTTGGCTCTCTATTTTCTAGCTCAAGTCATTTATTAGGAAGACAGTTGTTCTTAAAATTATGTATACAAACTAGGACACGCAGATTCGTTTTTTAAGTCATAGATAATATCAAGTAATGTTCTGTGATTATGAAATTACCTTATTTATTAACTTTAGTAGTTTTAAAGCAATTCTCTTTATGCTAATTTACTCACAATTTTGTGTTTTCCTTCGTTTTCGGATTGCAAAGTAGATTAACATTATATATTGATATTTTTCTGAGAATTATGGAAATCTATGTAAATAATTTCTTCGAATTACAAAATATTTTAGTTACAATTTTGTCCGAAAGATATTTTTCTTCAATTTAGGAGTGAAATTGTCTTCAAAGTTTTGTGACTGATCTCAATGGAGCTCAAAATATGAATCCTGGTATTTCTGTTTGTTCTTCTCCGCTACAGTAAAGATGAGAGAATACCATCTTAAAACTAACACTTATGTTATTTTAATTTCATAATCATTATACTCTCAGCACTTCCTTCCAACCACAATTCTTCACTTTCATAATAAATATTCACGATTGTTACAGCTATTATCGATATCTCGAGCTGCCTCATCAGTTTACGATATATTGTCAGGTGTAAGACAAGTCTTTTCTCTTGGAGCGTGAGGTGTTTTCTTCAAGCTCAAAGATTTTTTTTCCTTCACATGGAAATGATTTTGCCAACTGTACGTTCTCGCCCCTGATACCATACATCCTCAAATTATGGTTAAAGTATAATAGAAATTTTAGTTGTCTTAAGCACAATCTTTCTAGAAGAAAGATTACGACCACTTTTTAATAACGATTACGACCACTTGATCGACATGGTATACTTTTCCTCTACTTCAGTCATTGAAGTAGGGGGAAAATGTATATCAAAACTATCGATAAGATTAAACATATCCCAAAATTACGGTTACATCTGAAAAATTAACAAAATTAAAATTTGTAAAATTAAAAAAAATTACAAAATTTGTAAAATACAGCTACGAAACCAACAAATTTCGTTAATTTTTGAACTGTTTCTATTCTAATGATAAAATAATTTTTTTCTACCGAATGGAATTACTCTTAAAAGAAGTACAGTTTATTGCAAAATTCTAAAAAATTTCTAAAAACGCTAAATTATGACCAAATTTAGGATAAAATAATGCTTACGGAAAAAAAATATAAATCTAGCTACCGAAAAAAGCGTTATTTAAGACTTGCAGTAACGATGTTCTGTGTTATGCTGCGCAAGTCTTGGATTTTAAATGATAAGATAATCTACGGAAGTTGCAGTGCTTTTCTATAGAGTATTTGGACTTTGTAATAATACTTCTAGTATTATGCTTCTTTTAGAAACCATACGATGAAACTTCATTTCGGTTATACTCGAAGCGCTGAAAATGAGTGAGAATAAGTTACCAAAGTATTGCATTAGAAATAATAAAAAGCAATAGCTTCTGATTTAAAGAATGACCAGCATTGGCTTTAAAGTTTGATGTCAGTATAAATTTAGGATTAGATAACGTACCAAATTAAAGAGACGAGACGGAAAAATTGTAAGGAAGAATGAGAAATGAGTGCAGAGGAATTCTGATTTTGAAAGCGAGGGCTTCACTGTATTATGTTCATTATAAATTTCTGAATTTGATCTCGGGGCTAAATAGTTATCTTACGCAGGTAAATAAATTCTCATAGTTAAATGAATTATAAAAGCAAGGTTTGGGCCAATTGATCTTAATTGAACGCCATGAGATGTAAATATGCGCTGTTGCTTATGTAAAACAGAAGAACAAGAAGATATTTTTCATTTTGTTGCTCGATGCTCCGCCCTCGCCGGGTATAGCAGTCGCTGACTGGGGTCAATCGAGCTGTCGCGTGATTTATAGACTTTTTGAAAGGAAATGTCTTTTGAAAGGAAAAAGGATAAGCTGGCAGTCTATTGCATAGATGCATGGCATCTATAATTATTAAGGCTGACAAATAAACACTGACAATAACGGATTATTGTCAAGGTCAAACCTGAGGAAGCAGAGTGACAGAGAGACAGATTAAATCGCACCCCACACCCGAAAAAATGCCCTAAACTAGCGGCTAAGTGGACTTACGGCGTCAATAATACCCTCTGTTACCACAAGGGCGCTAGAGTCGCAGTCCGAAATTTTGGATTTTCCCTGTGAGAAATTTCCTCTTCCTTTGTCCTCTTGGACCGGGAAATTTGAAATTTCACAGGTTGCCAACCAAATTACGGATTATTGTCGAGGTCAAACCTGAGGAGGCAGAGTGACCAGTGCTTTCACGAGTTCAAATGTTAATTGACTTATTCCTGAATGTTTTAACTCTTTCCACTTTACTTGATACTTACAGTTAACTGTGGTTTTTGTTCTCATTCTTCTCGTACGGTTACAGTCAGTTTAGAGTGGTAGCGTCTCAGCCTATCATCCGGAGGTCCCGGGTTCGAATCCCGGTAAGGCATGACATTTTTCACGCACGCTACAATTCATTCATCTCATCCCTCTGAAGATATACTTAATTGTGTGGTTCCGGAGGTTAAACAAAAAAATAAAAAAATACAGTCAGTTTATAGCTGTACTCCCCTAATTTTTCTCCTGCACGGGTTGGTCTAACATTCTGACGTCCAAATAAAATCTTAGTAAGTACAATCAGAAAACTCCATATAGCACAGAGATATATTTTAAGAAATGTACTTCAATTAGAAACGTAGAAACCTCAAACTCAACGAAGCTAAACTGTAAAATTACGTTTACTTCAAAGTAACGCCAGATAAGTGGTTTAGGAAATCGTGATAGTAATTCCAGTTCCATTTAGGCAATGTAGTTTTTTGCTTTTTCTCTGAAGTATTCCAGTTCCATTTAGGCAATGTAGTTTTTTGCTTTTTCTCTGAAGTATCTTAGTTGCCTTATTTAGCACTGGTTTTTGGATTTATTTTTTAATATAAACTTAGGATCATTTTATTCTCAGAATTTTATTGTAAAGGTATTTTTTTTTAAGAACTATTTGTGTAATAGGTGCTTCATTTACTAAGGTCATCCATCACGTTGCTGACCGGTCTGTAATCAGTCGTGATTAGAAAGAGCTTGCGATCGTAAAACTCCCGTCAGATGCCTCCTTTTTGTATCTAGAAAAGCTAGAGGGAAATGTTTAAAGAAAAATGTTTTGTTGTTAAGTAAAAGTTTTAATTATTAAATAATAAAACAGTTCTATATTTTATGGTACGTAAAATTTGAAGTAGGAATTCATTTTCATTATTTATTTCCGATCGCAATTATTTACCAACGCCAAATTAAATCTGTTTTACTATACACAATTGGGTGTGAGAAATATAGTTTGCAGGGAATGAATTTGACAAAGCCTACTGGGATTCGAAATCCGATCTTTTCGAATGAAAAGCAGGGATGCTACTACTTGGCCATGGTGGTTGAAAAAAAAAATTATATTTAAAACATTATCTAGCATAGCTACAATCTTTTGATATGAATCGAATACAAAAATTTACAACTTTATATGAAAAAAAAATCACAAGTTGTTTCGGCATTACATTGCTAGCGGAAAAAATTAACCGATGGATCAATGATATTACGACATTAGGGTAGGTCTTCTCATGGCAGTCCATCTTTTACAGTCTGCGTCTCGATCTGTTTTAATCAGCATAACCTTCTACACAATCTAGTATTTGGTTCCTCTTTCCTTACTGATACTTTTAATTTGTATTTATTATCTATAGTTTTACATCAAATTCAAGAAAATTGTATTACTTAATTTTTAAAAAACATTTTTCAATAAAATTTATTCTCATACTTCTCTAAATATGGCCACACAGGCCAAAAGAAATGTCACAAAAAGTTGTGTTTTTCTTATCTGGAAAACCTCATCTGGATAACTATATTTCATATAAAGTGTCCATCCATATGCCAAAAAAAATGTTCTAATTAAAAAACATTCAAAATTTTGTAAAACTTTGATATGAATACGATAAATATGGGCTATATGTATATTAATACTACTAAAAATATTCACAGAAAGGAAATCTTTTTTATATGAAAATATTCGAAGCAGAATGTTACTAATTTTAAAATTTAGGGATTTGTTTCAGAAGAATTGTATGTATAACGTTCAAAAAACTAACAGAATGTTTGAAATTTTTTCTTTGTTTTACATACTATTAAATGAAAAAATCCATATAATTTGGGAAAATTCATTTAAAAATCTGATGTGAGCACTACATGAGTTCCTTGTATGCCTATGCCTATTGAATTCCATGTACACATTTTTTGTTGCACTTTATTTAAACTTATTTCATTTGTAAGTGAGGTACGATCCTCCAATTCTTTAATGCAGTGGACAGTTACACAACTGCTAAATATTAGTTTTTATTAACATTAAATATTTATACAGAGTGTATCAAAACTGCACGGCAATCTCCCGGAAACGGATTCTATATCTAAAAATAAGAAAAAAGTTTCCAATAAACATGTGCCTGAAAACGTTTTGTTAGCGAGTTACGGCTAGCGAAAGATTT